>CABHPQ010140657.1:0-31177 GCA_902168405.1 Peromyscus aztecus | reverse complement strand
GTCCCTGATTGGGCTCTAAATATCTTAAGTGCATCTATTTTCTGCAGGATCTTGGTGTATGGAAAATAGGCTACCACACAGAACTTTAGAGGGGGATGAAAAGCCTTTTATTACTTTCTCGTACCAACAAGAGTTTAGAATGTAAGTTCCACAGGACAAGGGGTTATTATCTGCTTGCTCACTGATCCGTCTCAGGTGCCAGGAACTGGACCTGAACATGGCATGCTCTCGTTAAGGGATGAAAGCAATTCGGTCTCTACAACTTCATTTGCATCCGAGAAAGAATGAAGGCTTGCTTAGGGCATCCCCTGACTTGGTATAATGGCTGCCACTGAATCACTGAACATGGCTCTCTGCAGATGGCTCGGGAAAATGTGTTTCTCTCAGAGAAGGCATCGTGACAGTTGGTCTGCAGACTCTGCACAGGGAAGAGGCCTTGATCCCTAGGAGTGGTGAAAGCTTTGGTTGTGCTCACAGTTCCCAATCCTTTGGTGGAGCTGGTCTGAGATAATGCATGGAACTCATACAAAATATGTAAGGGGTTTTAAAATCTGAAGACAGTAAAGTCTTTTGGATCCCATAGGAATCACTGGCTCAGGGTAACCTACATTTTCACCATTAGATACCATGTCCCTTTCAGTCATTCCCTGCTTCTGGGAAGCTGGACTTGTGGATGTTATCCAGAACTAATCTAACTGACCAATGAGGAGGTATCCATGTTTGTTACCAAACTTTGTGATGCTGTATACAGTGTCCAGCAGACAAAGATCTTCATTGGTCAGAAAGGTTATTTAAAAATAAAGTGAAAAGATTTTCTCTCATTTGATTTGTATTACATTTTCAAATGTCCAAGTTATTAAAATAGACTTATTAAATTGTTTAGATCTAACTATTTGGTAAATGTATCTGAGAGGTATTTCTTTTGACCTGAAGGTACAGAAGAAAAATTATAAAGATGCCTACTGTAGCACAATTTCAGATACATTAAGAATTCTTGGGCGGTGGTGGTGCACGCCTTTAATCCCAGCACTTGGGAGGCAGAGTCAGGTGAATCTCTATGAGTTCAAGGCCAGTCTGGTCTACAGAGTGAGATCCAGGACAGGCACCAAAGCTACACAGGGAAACCCTGTCTCAAAAAAACAGGAAAAAAAAAAAGAACTCTAACATGGTGACTCTATGGCAGTGGTGTGGGATATAGTTCTGAGACCACAGGTCTCTCAATGTTCAATGTCTCACTACTGCTATAGATCTTAGTACATTTAGAATATATATAATATATATATTATATAAATTCAATTGAGATTGTTTACCATCTCCTTTAAAGGACGCACTTTATGATCTAAGTTGACACCTCTGAATGGCCAGCACCATTACTCTTGCACTTTGGGGCCATTCTTGACTAAACTTAGGGTCATTTGAACATCAGCACTGTGATTCCATGGTAGTCTATATGACGTCCATGGTGGCCACTCAGTATCAGGCAGGAACGTAGCATAGGCAGCTTTGATATCCTGCACCCAAGGGTGATTGACAACCTGAGCAGGACAGCACGGGACAAGAGCTTTCATGACTCTATTCAGAATGGCACACAATTTAAAATTCATGAGTTGTCTAAGTCTAGAATTCTTCTTGAATATTTTTGGATCCATAAAAAAAGTGCAATCATATTCAAGGTTGAACTATTGCTTATTGCTTGGGTCAGAATCAACTAACCACCTGTTAATCAGATACTTGTAGACAGGATGACAGCTCCTAGCTTTAGACCCCTTCCTTGGCATGGGGAAGAGGCAACATTCAAGACAAGCGCAATGGTCTTGCTGCCAGGAACTGATTGCTTCACCACCTCCCAACATCTGCTCCCAGAAAGTGTCCTGAGCCAGACACGTTACCTCGATCACAGAAGCTGAGGTCAGAGCAGCAGGAGGCCTGAGCAGCTGACACCTGGCACTGGCACCAGCTGGGGCTCTTCTTCTGTCAACAGCCCCATGCCACCCAACCCTTACCCTACACTCAGGAGTAGGGAATAATTTACTTATCCTACAGCATCAGCTATTCAACTGGAGAAGCTGCTTCCTGGATCATTTCTTATAGCCCATGAATATTTATAGAGGAATCAGAGATGAGAATAGTGATCAGGGCTAGAAGCGTGGCCAAGATGTAGCACCACAACTCAATCTGGAGAAAGAGAGAAGCAGCCTTGCAGCCTGGGGCCGGGAAAAGCAGAACATTTGGAAGTCCTGATGGGAAGGGAGCCTGGACTTGTTCTTTGAGCAGAACTCCCACAGCCACACCTGCTTTTCTCCACCCACACCACCTCCCTCCACAGAAGGGGGTTCCTGGCTTCTCTGCTTAACTACAATATTGAGGTTCCTCATGCACATACTCTGAAGTTAGCATTGACCTCAATATTCTATGGTTTTCAAGTTATGAGAATTGACTCTACTTTGTATTAAAAGTACAATACTGGCTATGTGTGCATAGTGTTTGCATCTATTTGCAGATAATCAGAGGGTGAAGCACTCCTTCACTGCGACTTAGATAGAAACAAACTTGAGAGTTGACGATGCTCTCCTGACTCAGCTCTGTAAAACTTCAAAGCAACTCTGGAACGTCATGTGATCACACGTGGATGCAGATGAGCTGCTGCACTCCAAGACAAGGCAGGTCTCTCCCAACATTTACACCTAGAGCAGCCAGAGTGTTAGATGCTAAGATCCCCTGGTCTCTAAGAATGTGAAGCCCCAGGTTTCTGTCACTGCTTTTCAAATTGAGCAGCAAGTTTGGTGAACAGAGCACGAGTGCCAATAAGGAAGGAGTTTTTAGGCTCAGCAAGTCTCTCCAGATAAATGTTGGAAAAAAAATCATTCAGTTAGTTCATTCCCCAGAGGACCTACACAAAGCATACATTATCAAGCGCATTCACCCATTGTCATTAATTTCACGACAGCTTCATCAACGCACATCATTACTGCTACATCATAGTAACGACAGAGGCTGCGTACATGAGAACAAGAATAATTTCTTTTGATGAGGCTATGTGTGCCAAGGACAGCCAGTAAGAGAACAGCTAGTTCAAATCTGCTCCCCAGGGTGTGCCCCCACCAAGAATGCACATCTTCTGTCAGTGGGTTAATCTCAGGTTGTTTGTTCCCTGACCAACAGATGGAAGTCTGTATTCTGTAAAAGTCTGATACACAAAATAAATTTGGGAAATTGGGATTAAGGACTCAGTGACTCTCAGTCTGGGCTGGGTGTTTGAATCAGCTGAGGGAGGTCAAGCTATCATTGTTCTCTGGCCTCACTAACTGGCTCAAAATGCCCTTGGGTGAGAGTAGCTAACAGCAGGCTTTAGAGCTTTGCAGGTGCCTCTCAGGTGGCAACAATCACAATGGGGGACAATCTATGGCATGGGCTCACTTTCACAGGAAACCTTCCCCAGCAGGTCCCATTAGCTCATTTGCATCACAGCCGGCACCATGTTCTGCACCAGGCAGGTAGCACACCTCATGAACTTCAATGCCAGAATGGACATATTTTGACCCAGTTTCCCAGAACTATTTTTACTAAATGTCGGTATGTTTTCTAAGAAGAAAATCATGAAGTCAACTAATAAAAAACAATGTAAATTTTGAAATGAAAATCACACTCAATTCAAATGCGCAGCTCTAAGTAAGGTGATTTTTATATGGGTTTTCGTTCCACTGAGGCTCTCCTCATGTGGCTCCTGCATCTGTGTGAAGATGTTTCTGTAGCCATGCTGGAACCCAAACCTCCTCACTGTTCACGTTCTTCCCTTCCTTTCACATTGCTGTCTATCCTGAGACGGGCTGAGCTAGCAAAGGTCAGGCCAGCGTGAAGAGTGAAGATGAGTGTCCATGTAGCTGGCCATAGTTCTGTTGTCGATCTAGAGACCCAAGGCTCTTCCAAAACCAGACAAGATGCCTGATAGAATAATAGGGAGGTTATGTAAGAGCCAGAGAGATGGTTTACAAAGGCAAGCTTCACAGGCTGAAGATTTAAAGCTACTTAAACCGGAAGAAGAGAGGCTGAAGTATGACTTAATAATACTTGAGACACACTGGAGATGAGGGAATTTGGCCTGTTGGCCACCTATTTTCCAAAGCAGCTAGAAAGAGGGAGGCAGAGTGGGCCAGGAAGAGCAGGCCTTTAGAAGAGAGGTACTTAATGACCCTGGATGCTAAGGCATGTTGACTGCAGTTGGTAATTGAAGGAAGAGCGAGACTTCAGCACTACTATTTCCAGTGGAACAGGGGAAGGCTGTCAAAACAAACAGGCTGTGGGACTCAAATGAAACGGAATCTCTCTGGAAACAAGCGGATAAGATGGGATTTTGTGAACTTGTTCCATCTCTGGAAGTGGTATAAACACTTTGAAAAGCAAGATTCTTAAATACTGAACATCAGGATTCATGAAATGTGTGAATTAACCCCCCCCCCCTTTATGTTACAAAAAAGTATATGGTAAAATACTTTTACACCCAGAGTTAGCTCCCCACCCCCACCCCCACCCCGCCCCAATACTCTGTATGTATTAGATTTACTAACTGAAAGTGGGAAGTCCAGGCATTCAGATCTCAGTTACTGTACTGGCTGAAAGCAAAATGATGAGGCTAATGATTCGCAGTTCATAGTAATCAAGGTAGAATCATGGGAAGATAAATGGGTTTCAGCTTGTGTCCACTTCTCAGGCAAGTATCTCAACAGGTAGCAATCTGGTGGCAATCAATCCGACAGACGACTGGGGACTGCCGGACTGCCAGACTCCGTGTCCTCCCTAACTTCCCACTCTGGAGGCCTTTGCTCAAAATTCCTGGATCCTTCCTGTAGCCACCCCTACCTAACAACAAGAATCTGTTGTTAGGCAGGCCTGCAGAGGGACTGAAAGACTTAGTAGGGTACCCTTAATCCCCCCTTTGTGACTCATAATACAACAAAATGCTCTTGAAAATCTTGGGTAAATTTAAAGCCGTGAATTCCCAGGCACTCCATGGACAAGTGGAAATCACTTAGCAGGAAATCCACCAGAGAAGCAGTTTCTTTAAAGCCTATCTGAGTTAAAAAGGAAAAAAAAAATAAAGAAAGAAATTGTATACTTCACTTTTCTTGAGCCAACTTGCTGTTGACTCACTTGATAAAAATGAACATGTTTTCTACTGTATTCTAAACACAAAGCTAAAACCAGAGGTCTGGCTTTCCTACCCCAGGTCCCAGTGAATCATTGTATTTATGATGAGTAGTGTGAGAAGGGAAGGGATCTGAATGTGAACGTGGGGTATGCCCACTGTCGCTGTCAGGAAACAAATGGGCTTTATAGTGACAAGAGAGGAAAGGCAGGGTCCTAAGTATCAATAGAGTTGTGAGCAGCCCAAGAACAGTTCAGAGCAGGTATGAGGGGCTCTTCAGAAATGCCTATGGGGAAGCCTTGGTCTTGTCTTCCAGAGCTCAGAATGGGGAAGCTGACACTCTCAATGTGAGTCTCTTGCCTCCTCAGTGCAAGGCCTGCTGAGGAAGACAGGTGAGAGAAACCCACTTCTAAAAACGTCCTGGGGCCGAGTGGGCAGTCTGTTGAGGTGAAATACCCAACTTCACTCACCTGGTGGCCAGTGATGTCATCACAAAGCGGCCCAAGTTTAGAGGCAGAGATATCACTGAGCATATTCACAGCCTGCTTCTGTGGCCCTAAAGAAAGAGGAGGAACCCCAGGCACTGGTTGGAGCTGGCCTTTTCACCAATCTTCAAGGTCAGAGAAAATTTAAGTCTATTTTCTAAATATAAAATAATACAATGCTTACTTCATTCAAGCACAGCTCCTGTTAGGTATGCTTATAAAACCAAGGGGAAACACAATGTCTTAAGGCTGTGGCATTCAAGATCTGTTAGTGTTTCAAGGAATAAGGATGTTCTGGATGGTCACTGCTCATTATTTCAGGTATCATGCCTACTTTATGAGCACCTTCTCAGTTTCTCAGTCTAGACATGGTCTAGGCTCCTACCCTTGCTAGGCGAATCACAGTTTCACCTGAATAGCAATGTACTCATTCTGTGTGGGCATCCTAAGACCAGCCACATTTCATGCTGACGGTAACTTGATCATCTTACTGTTCTGCTGTGCGTCACCATAGACATGGTTAAGGAACTCTTTCTGCAATAGAGGACCAGCCACAGCCAAAAGGCTGCTTAAGTCCTCTATTGTCCTGAAGGTCTCTTGATCACCCAAAAGAGAAATATTGAGTTCATGGCAGTTAAAAGGATCTGTGAATTATCACTTAAGATAGTAGTTGTATGGTAGTCAACATTCATATGGTACCTCTCATTCACAACAAGATCCACTGTTCAGTGAGTCTTAAATGACAGGCAATTAAACTCCTGAGACTTCAGGGAACACGATAGCTGAGTCTGAAGGCAGGCAAAGCTTCAATCTCCTCTCTGTTTATAACTATATTTTACAGTAGCAACATCAGGGCTAGAAGTCCAGTCACTTGCTTATGTGACAATGGGCCTAGGGATCACAATGCTCCTAGCATCACCTCTCACTGACGTCACTGGAGCAATCTTCCAGAGCGAACTTTTCTCGAATACAAACACAGAATGATTGATTGTCAGTGTCAGTGCTGAGATGGACAGCCTTCCCTTCTCATTCTCACAGAATTTGATTGTGTTTGCATCTTGGTGTCCCATTTCCATTTTGAACCAGTGGCAAAGTGAGTAACTTTCAAAAAAGGAATTATTTGTATAGAAGATGATTAAATTCCAGAGTTGGGCTTTGCAGCGAGTGGGGAAGGACAGTGGTTGCAGTGTTAAAACCCTTAACTCAGGCCAATCATTGATCTTGTATCTTCAGTCAAAATGCAAGAATCCAGCAAACTTGATCTAATCATTGTTCCAAACCTACTGTGATCCAGAGGACAAGTCATGTCCAAAAGTCCTCAATTCATCTCATGCACAGGGCAGATGCAATTAAGCCCTAGTGACCAGAAAGTGGTCCAGGAACTGAGTGGTATGATCTCCAAACGATGTCCTAAAGGGATAATTACAAGAAAAGAATATTTCTGCTGCCAACCACCTGCATCTCCTGGATGGACGATTCTACCCTCTAAGTTTCAGGTCCCAGAAAAGGAAAATGAGATGATTTGCAATTCTACAAAGCTATTTCTTATATTTGTGCGTAGGTATGAAAACAAGTATCGAGACAGATTATGCCAAGCAATCCAAGTAACCTGAATCAGAGGCTAGAACTGCAATGGTATATAAAATCTTATATGCAAATAGGAGGTGTGGATAGAACCTGGAGTGCATACATTATTCAACATTTGAATTTATGTAACTTTCAAACAGACCTAGAATACCCTGATCTTTATTCATTCCACAGAGAACTCAAATAAGCAAGTCTGTGTCTTGCATGGAAATTCATGGAAGATTCGTGAAGCTCTGTTGCCTTTCCCCCAGGGAACAAAAACGAAGAGGAATGTGTAGTCACTACACACACTGAAGCCGAGTGGTCAAGGCCATAGCTGATTTGTTCCCATTCCCGTACTGCTCATTGACCCTACAAATGAAAAATGATCCATTTCAAGTGTATAAATATCTGTCCTTGTGGCTGTGCTGCTTCTGATCTACCTAGAGAGAGCCCTAGAGTTTGAACTGCTGTCCTCAGGAAATGAGCCAAAACCAGCAAGTCATTTCATGAAGCATTACTTACCATCAGAGAGCAGAGCAAAGTCCTGGTACCTACAACCTTCCTAGCTTTTGCTTTTCAATTCTGACTGTGCACAATGCAAGTTTCTCACTTGCAGGTCTCTGCTTCTTCTTCTTCTTCTTCAGTTAGATGGTCCTAATAATAATACATTACTATGCTCTATGCATGACAAAACACAAAAGATTAAATGAAACAATGAGTCTGATGCTTCTGATATAATAGCTTTACAATTACCAGCTTTGGTTACCGATTTTATTATTATTAAGCTAGAGTCCGTCTACTCAGCTTCACATAGTTTAACCGTATTTAGAATGTTTTCAAATGTTAGTTTTTATTTCATTGCAGAGTAATGAGCGGACTTTTTGAAGCTTAATATTTGGAAATGAATATAGGGTAATTTTTGCTTGGTATATACATAGTCATTTCTCATTACTCATGGTAGGTTTTCAACTGTAACCAGAAACATTGAACAATGAGTGATGAGCCACTGCTGTAGAGGAAGCTCATGACTAGGCTCCTATAAGCTTGTGGTCACATTTTGATACAACACATAATCTTGCTGTGCATTTGTTTATGACCCATTACTCAATGCATACAGTGGATCCATGGCCAGCTATGTTCTAACTAAAGCTCGAAAGAACCAGAACTATTGCTTGTATTTTCTCTACAAGGTCATCTCCACCTGCTTGCCTTAGGAATACTAAATAGCACCTCAGTACAACCCTTGGGGCAATTATAAATGGCACAATCACCATGAAAAATCATAGTCAAAGACTTTATTCTCAATAGAAAGTAAAAATAGGACAGTGCTAAGAGTGTGGGAGCTGATCCAGAAGGCTAGAGTGTTGCCTTGTCCAGCCTCAGTCTGGATCTTTTTCATGGAGGTGACTCAGATCTCTTATAGTTCTGTCCATGTGTGGGAATAACTACATGGTGCTCTGGAAGCTGATGCATTTCAGTGAATCCTTATTCACCAATGATAAGGGTCGACTTGTATGCTGATATACACTATGTGTATTTATACAGACAAGCTATTCACTCTAAATGTAATAGGAGATGGATACCACACCAGGCTCTTCCAAATGTATCATCTGCCTTATTGTACTCTTTCTACAATTCATTTGAGGGCTGGTGTGCAAACAAAACTTATGAAAGCATGCATAAGTAACACAGAAATTAAAATGGGGTTTGCCTTCAGAGGCTGTGTTTGTGTCTTGGATTGCAATCTCTACCATCTATTTTTAAGGGAAGGCCATTTGTAAACTCAAGAGAGCAAGCAAGTAAGCCCACCACTATCTTCGAACTTTAACCAACGCTACACAACTGAAAATGAAGCCATCAATATTGAAAGGCCTATCGGTATTCTAATGCTTGCTCCCAATTTTGCATCTCCAACAGATATTTATTCAATGTGCCAAAAAACTGGAAGCACTGCAGCAGGCCTGGGGCAATAGTGCCCTGCTCTCTGCTAGGGAGCATGTCTCAGGAATGCTCTGCCGGTGTTTTCCAGTGTGTTAAAACAGGTACTACAGCAGCTTCAAAAATGAAAGAATGGTTATTGCAGGCTTTAGTGTCATTACTGCCAGGCTAATGATGTTTGGGAATTATAGAAAACCCTGGGCTCAAGATCTACTTTTTCTGTGATAGATGCATTCATAAAAAGCTTCCAGGTGAAACAGGACCCTGAAGGGACAATGTATCAGCAGGATAGATTAAGCTCTCTGGTAATAGCCACGCTTAACTTCAAAGTAGCACACTAAAGGCTTGCTTCTGGTTCTTGCAGAGTTGCATGTCCTCTTCCATTCTGTAGCCCGGCCTTAAAAGGATACCTATATTATACCTATTCACAATCAACTTCATGTCTAGGGTAGGAGGTGAGTAGGTTTCACAGAAGCAATGTGGTTGCCATAAGCACTTACAAGCCCTCTAATACAAGACATAACTCCACCCAACCATTCAGATTATGTATGCAAAAGCTAAACTTCCTACTTCAGTTTATGGCAGAACATGGAAGATGCCTGTGAAGATTCCTTTCTAGGTATAGATTTCTTCTTCCAAAAGTTTTGTTTGTTCTTTTTTTGTTCATTGTTGTTTTGGTTTTTTCAAGACAGGGTTTCTCTGTGTAGCCCTGGGGGTCCTGGAATACCAGGCTAGCCTCAAACTCAGATATCTGCCAGCCGCTGCCTCCCTGATTACTGGGATTAAAGGCATGAGTCACCCCACCCCACGCTGTGGATATCGCTGTATATGCTGTGAATGCGTTGCTCTGATTGCTTGATAAATAAAATGATGATTGGCCAGTAGCCAGGCAGGAAGTATAGTATAGGTGGGATAAGCAGAGAGAATTCTGGGAGGAGGAAGGCTGGGTCAGGAGTCGCCAGCCAGATACAGAGAAAGCAAGATGTAAAAGTACCGATAAGCCACAAGCCATGTGGCAACTTATAGATGAATAGATATAGGAACTAGATAACAAGAAGCCTGCCATAGTCTTACAGTTTATAAGTAATATAAGTCTCTGTGTGTTTACTTGGGTCTGAGTGGCTGCAGGAGCTGGGTGGACACAGGAAAACTCCAGCTACAACTCCGTTTTCCAAAAATATTTTAATGATAATTTTTAATTATTGAATTTATAATATAATTACACCATTCACCACTATCTCTTTCCTCTTTCTAACCCTTCCCAAGTAACCCTGTTGATCTCCCTAAAATTCATGGACTTTTTTCAATTGTTGGTGTGTGTGTGTGTGTGTGTATGTGTGTGTGTGTGTGTGTATGTGTGTGTATACATTCATATGTACTCACATATGTATATGTATATTATATATAGATTACATGTGCATATATATGTATATATGTATATGTGTATATATGTATATATACAAACATACATGCTACCAATGAGCTGCATCTTCACACCATGATTAGCTATTTTGATTCATCTTCTCTGCCAGGTTTTTGTGACTCTGCACACCAGCCTGCACTTTTACATTCAGACTTGTCATCATGTACGAACTAAATGCCGAGTTCTATTTTTCTATCTTTCTCTATCATGAAAATCATGGCAGTCAAGTTGGTGTCTGGGAATGTGCCAGAATAGAGAATAACTGTGGAGATATGGCTCCTTGATGATGTGAGTTTATAGACCAACTGGCAAAGTAAATTAACCCAGTGGATTCGCCTTGGACGACAAACAATAGAACAACTCATGTGCAAAGTTGTATGTCCTAGAGAAAAGTTCATAACAGAGGAAGTAAAACTCGGCTACATCTGTGGAATGGACAGAGCCATTTATGGTGCTCTAATAATGTGACAGCAGTGCTCTCTGATTATGATAATCAGCTCATAATCATCATGGAAGTCCAAGAAAGCCAAGTCCTCCACTAATAAACCCTGGGACTAAGCTACGGCTTATGCAAAGCCCACAAGGTAGTCTCTGAGATTTCTAGAAGCCACAAGGGATCCCAAAGACTAGTAGAGTCCTCTACAGGATTTAGGGGGATGGGAGGTCGTTAGATACACAACAGGAAGTGTAAAGCACATCTCAGATGTGGACTCGCTACAGGGAAGGCACATTCAGGAGTGAGGATTCAGAAGCTGTCCATAACATTTGAGAAGACATGGTAACAAAGAAAAGGGCAGCGAATGTGGAGGACTTATTGGGAGACCAGCACGTACACTATCAGTGGCCAATGGTTATACACGGGGGGGGGGGGGGGGGGGTAAGTAACTAAACCTGAGGAGGAAGACCCAGACTAAGATACACCTCCAGCTTCTCCAGCATTCCCTGCCCACGGTCATGGCTGCCCTTAGGTTATATCTGTGGGTCCCAAGGAAACAACAATGTGAATTACACATAAGGGCAACAGTTCAGCTACTTGTCAGTCCAATTACCGGTTCTCCATTGTACCTGTGACAAACCATCACATATTTTGTGGCTTCAACAACACAGATCTGCAATTTTACCATTCTTCCAGTCAGGGCCATGAAATGGACCTCAATAGCTAGAACCTATATTGTCAGGAAACTCTAGAAGAGAACCCATGCCTTCTTCATCTCCACTAGCACCTGAATAAGGGTGGAGCCTTTCCACTGCAGCACTCGACTGACTGACCCTTGCCTCCCTCTTTCACTTTGGAATACACTGGTGATTACATTGAGTCCACCAGGCTACTGCAGAATAATCTAGTTTCAAAGTTGATGAACTAGCCATTGTAATTCCACCTGAAATGCTGATTCCCTGCCATATAACCTGTCTGTGCGGGTCCTGAGGAACATCCTTGGAGAACATTATTTCCCCCTCAGCAGCCTGCAGTCATGTTCCTGGGGCCCCACCCATGTCAGACCTGATGCCATCTAACTTGCCATGTGGGAATATCATTGCACAGCTATGGGATCAATGCAGCAGGGGAGACTGTCTGTACAGGAGCCCAGGAGGAAGCCATCATGCCCCTCACAGTCTGGAGGATGTCTCTGGCCTGTTTAGTACTTATCCTGTAGTGCAGGCAGGGGAGGAGTCGTTCCTATGTAACCCGTGGACTTTGGTATCAAGCATCCAGCTTTTTAATCATTGTCCTTGCTGTGGTAAGGACAGAGATCATCCTATATACCTGAGACATAGACCCTCTTCGAAGCCCTGATACTGGTATCTGATTCCCTATTTCATCCTGAATTTCTGTCTTGAAGACTACTCCCTATTGCTTCTACTTGCTGGTCTAGGGTTTTAACTCCTGTCCGGCATCCCTCCTTTTTAAACCCTTACTTCCCAGATCTTGATTGCCTTTATGGCTCCAAGGCCCTCCCCATCCTTAAGTCCCCAGATCCTCCCTTTCATGCCCACCAGAAATGCCTCCCCCTTCCCAGTAGATTCAAGTGCCAGGCCCTGCACCTCAGCCCGCAAAACACAGCTCAGAAAGTCATGTCCTAAGAGATTTAATGCAATGGCTTCTTGTGTTCTAGACAAGGCAGCAGATAAACAAATCGGGGGCTCTGCAAGTGGAAGGGAACCAAGCTCTTCCCCCGATAAGAACCCTGCAAGAACAGTGAGATATATGCAAATGTATGCACAGCAGTAGAAGAAACAACAGACTAGAAGACTGGAGCTGGGGTGGGGAGGAGACTGTGCCAACCAGAATATATAAAACTGACTCTGGGAGCACTGAGCCGAGCCCCGTCCATGGCCCCTACATCGGTGTTCTCTTCAGCCATCCCGTCAGTGGGTGTGGCCATATCTGCAGGTGGCGGTAGGCAGAAAGTCTCAGGTTTGGAGGGCTTTGAAAAGTCATCTAAGCTAAGCACTAACTGTTGCTGGAACCCCAGCTGGAAAAGCCCTGAGAAGCAGCCTACAGACTCTGCATCAAGAGCTCCCACATTCGCACTCTGCCTGTGAGCCTCTCTGGATATCAACAGACTCCTCCTTGTCTTTAGCTCCCACCAAACTCTCAGGTTTTCTGCCCACTCACTGGTTATATCTGTTGCTCTCAGGCACATGCACAAACACACATATGCACACAGAACACATGCTCCACAATTATAGCTCTTTCCTATGAAAGCTTTTTAAAATACTTCCCTCAAAGTGATGTATTTTACATACTTAACAGTCCCAATTCCTTTATTCACCCTCCAAGAAGAGGATTTTCATGATATTCTTTTCTTCTAGTTTGGATCCTAAATTCCTCCAAAGGCTTGTGTCCCTGGCTCTTATGAGAAGTGGTAGAAGCTAGTGAGAAATCTTCAGGTAATCAGGTATGCACCTTTGAATGAACTAGTAGGGTTTAGACTCCTTTCTCTTCTATACCAAGAGAGGGGCACTTCTGTCCCACCACACACTTCCACAGTGATTTCTTACCTCCCTTGTAGAGGCTGAAACCTTAAATCTGGGGGGCCCAAACACTGGGAGCCCCCTCCTTACCCCTGAAAACACTGTGCAAGTCATGGACTCACAGATACCGCCGTTAGAGCTGCAAGAGACTAAATTCACCCTGGATTTGGAATTCAATAACAGCCACTCACGACTGTCCCAGTCCTTTGGGACCCTGCTCTAAGACAAATCTCAGGATGCCGGTTACACTGTGAACACAGCCTATCTCCTTCCCTGTCCCAGGCTCCCAGGGCCCTGCCACAACCCATCAATCAAATCAGTGAACCTCTCCATCTTGCCCTGCAGTGACTCCGCAACACCAAGCAGCCCTCAACAAGAATCAGCTGGAGAAAAGGAAGCCCAAAGGGTAAATTGTGATTTGCGAATTACCTGTTTATTCAAATCTTGCATTTCCCCCTAAGATTCTCTTTTCTGTATGGGATGAGGGAGAGTCAGGGAAGGGTTCAAAAAAATCATTTAAAAAAATTTTTTAAATCATCTTCATTGTTTTTACTTAAAATTGGTCTATATGTCTTTTTCCCCCAATTGTAAATTAGAATGTCATTGTCCTGTTGCTATAGTGACAGCTAACACAGCCATCTTCTGCTGTCTGGCCTCTCCTTGCACAGACCAGTTTCTCTGGTGTCACCACAAATGACAGCATATAGCAGCATAGATCTCCCTTCCCATCTAGGCACGATCTGCACCCCAAGTTCTCTAGCCCTGCGATCCCATGGTGGTCAAGCATCTCTCCTTGTATTCTTGTCTGCACAGCTATGCCCAGACCAGAGACTCTGAGACACAAACCAAGAAGACGACGTAGAACTGGTTTGTGGTCCAGTGGTCCAGTGGGCTGGCCAGGCATTTCAGAAGTCCTGGTAAAGATGTTCTCATCCGAAGAAGGCCACTCAAAAGGGCAGTGGGTGCTACAGAATGCTCAGCGGATATGCAGTCCAAGCACAGACGTAGGCGGAAGAAACAGTGACTCATGGGTCCTGACTGCCCATCTCCATCAGATGGAGCAGCATAAAGAAGCAAAGAGCTCTCCTCCAATCATGCCTCCAGAGATCACTGGGGTTTGAGAGGCTATTATTCATGACATGGCGGCATCAGAGGCATACCCGAGCAGGGAATTGCTTCTCTCTGGCACCTGATTCAGTTGACTGGGTTTTACATGTCACTTTTTCCCTTTTGTTTTCATCACAGATATGATTTCAAGCCAGCCAAGCTGATTAGGCAGTACTAGCCTCTGTGTATATGTGCACAGGGAAACCTCGGGACTGGGCCCTCTCTAACTTGCTGCTGGGAAAGGCTGTGGCCTGCAAAGGAAGGCAATGTTGTGGCAGTTGAGGAATACACAGCAACTCCAGATGCCCTGGCTTGGGTCTTCTCCAGCTCCTAAGTTCTTGTTGTCACAATAACTGGGTTTGTGCTTTTGGCCAAACCTCAACGAAGTCCTTCTCCAGCCTGACATCTGCTCTTTAACTGTTGGCCACCTGTGATCCTCTTTTTCTTTTCTTTTTATTCCTCTCTCATATATTATATCCTGACTGTAATTTCCCCTCCCTCTCCACCCCCTAAGTCTCTCCCTCTCATCTCTCCTCTCCCCCAGATCCAAACCTCCTCTGTTTTCCCTCAGAAAAGAGCAGACCTCTCAGGGACATCAAGCAAACACAACATAATATGCTACAATAAGCCCAGATATATCCCATCACATCAAGGCTAGATGAGGCAACCTAGTAAGAGGAAAAGTGTCCCATAAGTAGGCAAAAGAGTCAGCAACCGCCCCCTCTCCCACTGTTAGGAATCCCACAAGAACACCAAGCTACTCAGCCATTACATATATTCAGGTGACCTAGGGAAGACTCCTACAGGCTCCCTGATCTCAGCAAGCCCCCATGAGTCCCAGTCAATTGATTCTGTGAGTCATGTTCTCGTAGTGTCCCTGACTCCTCTGGTTCCTCCGATCCTTCCTCCCCTTCCTTTGCAGGACTCCTCAAGCTCTGCCTAATGTTTGGCTGTGGGATTCCGCATTTGCTGCCATCAGTTGCTAGATGAAGTCTCTCTGGTCTCTTTGATGAAGATGCTGCTGGGCTCTGATTCCAAAACACTCTGTAGGCAGGACAAGCTGTAGGTCTTGTGGGTGGAAGGTTTTGTGGCTGGGTTGGTATCATAAGCCCTCCAGCTGAGGCCTTGCTGGCCTTACAGATGATGGCTAGTTCAGGCTCTTTGTCCTCCATTACTAGGAGTCTTTGCTAGGGTTACTCTAGTCGGTTCCATGGAGTTTCCATTGCACTAGGTTTCTATCTCACCCCCAAAATACCCAATTCCAGTGGTTTCTCCCAGTATTTTTGGCCCCATCACACAGTTGACTCCTCCTGTTCCCACCCCCACTCGCCCCCAATCCATCAACAAAATCTATTCTATTTCCCCTTACCTGGGAGTTCTTTGCAACTCACCTTAAGCCCTCCTTGTTACTTAGCCTCTCTGGGTCTGTGGATTATAGCATGATTGTCTTTTACTTTACAGCTAATAACCACTGACAAGTGTGCATATACCACAATGGAGGTACTGAGTGGTTCTGTGTGTCAACTTGACACAAGCTAGAATCATCAGAGGAAGAAGCCTCAGATGAGGAAATGCCTCCTTGAGATCCAGCTGTAAGGAATTTTCTCATTTAGTGATCAATGTGGGAGGGCCCAGTCCATGAAGGGTGGCACCATCCCTGGGCAGGTAGTCCTGGGTTCTGTAGGAAAGCAGGCTGAGCAAGCCAGAGAAAATGAGTCAGTAAGCAGCTCCCCTCCATGGCCTCTGCATCAGCTCCTGCCTCCAGGTTCCTGTCCTGCTTGAGTTCCTGTCCTGACTTCCTCCAGTGATGAACAGCAATGCTGAAGTATAAGCCAAATAAACCCTTTCCTCCCTAACTTGCTCTTTGGTCATGGTGTTTCATCACAGCGATAGAAACCCTAACTAAGACAATGGGCAACCCGTCTTATTTTCCCTAAACCCCAGAACTGCAGCCCTGCTGTCAAGCACTACATGAGTCCTGCTTGATCACGCAAGTCCTCTGCAGCCACACTAGTGTGCTACCCTTTGTCCCATCCATGTTATAACCTTTAGCCTTGGCCACACCTCCCCGTGCTTATTTTTGTGCCTAATGGCTGGCATCATTCCAAGCATGAGAATCAGTTGAGCTTCTCAGGACTCCAATTTTGTCTGTGGTTACTACCTTCCAGGATCCTTTCTGCTCAACACAGATGGATGAGAGGGAATGCTGAAGAAGGAAAATGTGAACTGGTGAGAAAGAGTCTAAGATATGATAATTAGGTCCCCTGACTCCCGATGGAAGCCTCAAGCCGATAGTGTAATCTATCTTTTCCCATTCCTGTTCTGTTCTGGCCCAACAGGTTCCTTGATTTCTGCAGTCACTGGCTAAGTTAGTACCATAGATATAGCAAGAGCCAAGTCACTGAATAAGGGTATACTTTAAATGATCTGAATTTTGTCTTTGGAATCTCTCTCTCTCTCTCTCTCTCTCTCTCTCTCTCTGTGTGTGTGTGTTTATTCTTTTAATGTTTTGGTGTATTTGTTTATGGGGAGGCATGCCTGCCATAGTGTATGTGTAGAGGTCAAAGTTGAAGTTCTCTCCTCCCACCACAGAGGTCCAGGAATCAAACTCGGGTTCTCAGGCTTGGTAGTGAGTTCAGGCCCTAAGATGTCATGCCAGCCCTTGTCTTTGGAATATATTGAGAGTTAATAGGAAACCCTTGAGTTCTATGTCCTTGTTCTGGGATTCTTTGAGTTCAGAAAAACGACCCAGTCCTTCATTTTCTTGAAGATGGATACAAAAGCACAAAGAACTATTTTTGGCATGTGATAGTTTTGATGCAGAAATAATCATTTTCCCATTTGCTAACCAATGCAATAAGCAACTATACAGCCCCTCTCCTCCCATTACTACTTATTTAACATTACTGTTCTGCTTAGGTAAAGAGAACACATCAGCTAGTTACTCATTCACAGAAAGAACAGAGGAAATTTTTCCAGTGACTGTTTCTTTGTGGTGTCTATTTTAAGAGATTTGACGATGTGTAGGTCACAAGGTTAGTGCCCTAACATTTCAGAGAACAAGCATCTCAAAAGAACATGGCTTGATCAATGCCACATCACGTAGAGGCTCCAAAATAAGCTGCACTCGTTCCCAGACAAAACCATTCTGCACATGAATGTCACATCCACCTCCAAGAAAACAATATGCTTTACTCAAACTAAGCTGGAAAATGAAGTGAAAGGATTCCTTACCATTTGCTAAGCAAAAGAAGACAGTCACTTAAGAAAAACTCCGGGGAAGTAAAAGCCAAGCATTGTTTCAGACACTCTCTCGTTTCCAAAATACCATTTAAAAATAATTACACCCACGATTTATGCACGATTCATTAGACAGCAAGATAAAATGCATTACTAAATTTTAATTGCACTGCAAGAGTAGACATAGTGAAAAATATCCCCTAACTTCTTGGGATTATAACCCAGTGCAGTAACATCTTCATCACGATATAAATCTTGTCCAAATAGTTTTAGAGTTACTAAATTATAAAAAAAAAGTTTTAGCTTCATGATTTGATAAACCAAAGATATTCCTTAGTTAAGTATTTACAAGGTCAAATAATGTGCTATCAATATTTGTTACTGATGAAAGTTAATAGGTTTGACTCATGGCTTCCCCAGTAATGATGGCAGGACTATCACAAACACACACTCATCTCCAAACTCAAGTGGCTCCAAAGACATACAGCTGCCATCATTACCTCCCCTATGCCAGACTAAGAACAAGCAATGTAATAACTCCCTGCTGTATGTAAAACACAGATGTAAAGGATGGTACTGGCTTTACCAAGACACTGGCAGGAACCTCCCTCCCATGCAGTGTGCACATCCATACTCATGCAGAGTACAGGCTGAACCTGGGAGAGCACTACAGATGTCTATCTAACATGGTATATAATAGATGTGACAAACACCCTAGAGGATGTAAACAGTAGATGAAAGAGGCCGAATAAACCGCTGAAATCACACTCAGTGGTCTGGTATGCCGAAGCTCCCCATCCATCCCTCTGGGTTTGAAATGGCACCTGTCACAGGGCCCACAAAACTTGCAGCTTCTGAAGGGAGGGTGACTCATGTGACAGATGCAGGGTATGGCTCTCCGTGCCAGCCTGGATCATTTGTTCCCACACATACCTGTGGTTTTCAATGGCGGTTTCTCTCCTAGCAACAGTTTTAACCTTTTGGCGTGGATTTTGCCTTGGTAATGTGAGTCGGCCACCACGGCTGAGGTAAAGGACATGTTACAGAGTGTACAGCATTTATTCTTATCCACCATGTCAGCGTCACTTCCCTGCGTGGGGAGAAGGAGAAAGACAGTGTCACAGAGGAACTCGAGTCCCATGTCACGAGAGTCAGCATTTCTGTGAGAGTTGTCTGTTGCTGACCAGCTTGTAGACATGCTTAGCTTTTGCTCTGCAATCCTTTTCTTCTTTGTTATAATTACCATCAACTCAGTAATGTACATTGTGCAATGGCTACATGTGGAAGACACTGACTGGGCTTATAGGAAAGTGCAGATATGAGTTACCTTAAGAAAAATGGAACCTACAATTAGGAAAAAGCACAATGTCTGGCTCTGTGAGGAAAGCAGTTGGTAATTGCACACATTATACTCATTAAAGTAAGGAAAATATCAGAGTTCACATGGCCTGAATTATTTAACAGAAATTATCATTTGGCATTCAGCGCTGCCTTTACCAATTTTAGCCTCACCAGGATACATGGCTCCAATGTTCAAGCTGCTTTTATCAAAAAAGTTTCTCTGAGGACTTGAACATTTTTCATACTTAATTTGCATATCTATCATAGAACTATGATGACCACACTGCCTGAATTTTCTGGCAAGAATTTGTGTAATATTTCCCCCCTTTTCTTCAGAAAAGGTGATTGGCCAAATGCTTAGTCCAGCTTAATTTTTATGCTTTTGTAAGATTTAATGAAAGTGAATTGTGAATCAGAAAAAAGCAACTCTTTTGTCGAAGCATGTGACATGGCCATTATGTGTGCAGGTCATCAATTACCTCTACTCTCCTAGAAGATTAATCCTCTGCCTCCCCTCCTGCCTCTCTGGAAATTGAGGGTACAGCGGGCTCTAAGATAAGGGCTCAAATCTGTTCCTTAGTGGAACTGCAATAGCAAGGCACCACATTGTTAAAGAACAGCCTCAGAAGAGTCTCTAGCGCACAATAGTCTGTTCTTGGAGACCCAGAAAACCCAGAAATGAAATTTAAAATCGGACGGGACAAGGAGGAGGGTGGGGACAGGATGGAGGGGAGCAGAGAATTATATAATTTTTACATAATAACAAAATGCCCATACTGCTAGAGAGAGTGTAGCCTCACACATAATATGTGGTAGTTAGAAAAGTAACTCCTTTTATAAGGCATCACTATGTGAGATCGCTGATAATTAGTTTTCGGTACTTGAAAGCATGTGTGTGTGTGTATGTGTGTGTGTGTGTGTGTGTGTGTGTGTGTGTGTGTGTGTGTGTGTTTGTGTATCTCCCAGGAGGCTGGCCCATACTTAGAAGGTGGAGACAACAAACTGAAATACTGAGATGCTGGGATCGGGGACAATAGTCAGTGTCAGGAAGTTGGAGCCACCAAGAAAGGGGCACAATTCTGCAAGCCTCTCTCCTCTGGGGGAGCATCCTGCCCTTGCTGAAGGTAAGCTATGGCACTTTAAGTTTTGCTTCCAGGTGAAAATAAAGGCACAAGGATGTTTACAATCATTTTATCTCATAGTAAATCTAGTGGTTTACTATGAGATAAAATGGACCAGGCAGTAGAGCAGGAGCATTAGCTCTCACTCATCTCTCCAACCAAGCCTAATGGGGGTACAGAGTTCCTTGGAGAGGAACTGTCAGAGTCTAGCTCCAACCTGTTGAAGGGTTCTGGGGGGGGGGCGGAAGAGAGAGGAATGAGGAAGTATTAGATAGAAATATAAACAGAGATGGAGAGAAAAGACAAAGACACAGGATAGCTTCGGGAGGGCCCTGGGTCATTACCCAGTTGCCTTGAGATTTATTCTAATGGGCTTTTTATACACTACCAAGAGGAGAGGCGAAAGACCTCCCCCTTTCAAGATCAAAGCACAATGTACAGCCAAGTATAGACTCTTCTTTTTTGTTATTTTGTCTTTTTTTTTTTTTCAGAGCTGAGGACTGAACCCAGGGCCTTGCGCTTGCTAGGCAAGCACTCTACCATTGAGCTAAATCCCCAACCCCATAGACTCTTCAAAACACCTGTAACCATGCCCTTGGCCAAATCATTGTATTATGCTGGGCAAAGCAAGCTCAGACTTTATGACCTTGAGTAGGGCCTTACTAGGGAGCCACTGTGGGCTCCCACAAGGAACAAGTCCAGCACCAAGAAATGTCAAATCTCAGAGCAAGTGAAGAAGCACAATGCACTCACTGAAGAGTGAGCAGCTGGGGTGCTTTGGGGCATAGAAAACAAAAATGGCAACCTTCCCACTGTTTGGTAGGCATATTAGGCCTATGCTGTTTTTTTTTAATTGTTTAATAGTTTTTAGGTTGTGATATAATTAAACATTTCTCTCTACCCTTCCATAATTCCAGAACCTCCCATGCACCCCTCCTTGCTCTCTTTCAAATGCATGGTATCTTTAATTATTGTAAGTGCATGCATACATGTACATGTAAATACATCTATATTCCTAAATACAACCTGCTCAGTTTGTATGTTACTTATGTGTGTATTTTTTATTAAGTATCCAATTGGTGTGTGCTTCCTTGGGCAAAACTATTTTTCCCACTCTCAGCATTCCTTAGTTGCCTGTATGTAGTTCTTTGTATGGGGTTGAGGCCATGTGGTCTTTCCAAAGTCTATTTTGTCATGTCAATTGTTTATTTCCTTGCTCAGTCCATGTTTGGGAAGTCACGTCTTAGGAAGACTTTATGGGTGTTGCTTCTGACATTACTAGGAAACACAATCTCACAGCAAACTCTCTGATCCTCTGGCTCTTACACTCTTGCCACCTCCTCTTCTCAATGTTCCCTGAGCCCTTAGGTGCAGGTGTGTTCTGTAGATGTATCCACTGGGCTCCACAACTACATTTTGTTTGGTTATAGCTTTCAATAATGGTCTCCCCTTGGTGTTTCAAAGGGAAGTTTCCTCGGTGTGGGGTAAAGACTACACTTATCTGTGGGTATAGGACCAATGTTCAGATTGTTGTTAGAGATTATGCTGGTTTAGTAAAGTAGTGCTTGCGGGTTCTCCTTCAATATCCGTGACTTCACCAGCACTGATAGTTGGGTAGGTTTCTAGTACCAGGAATGAATTTCCTTCCATTGAGCAAACCTTAAGTCCAATCAGAGGTTGTTGGTTACAGCCAAGGAATGCATGCCACTACTGTACCCTTAGGGTCATGGCCTGTGGGTCATTGATGTGGTTTATAGGCATCAAAGCTGGTTAGGATTGTTTGTTGCCTTCCTCTTCTGGAAGCTTGAATGGCATCTTCTGGTACCATGAAAGCTAGTCCTTAGGGAGGAGGCATTCAAGTCAGTTCTAGCTCAGGGATCTCTGGGCCCTGTTTCTGAAATGAATGGTATTTTCAGCAATAAGGATTGACTTTCACCTCTTGGAGATAACCAAGGACAGTAGCATTAGGCTGAAAGTTTTGGTCAACAACGCGAAAGAAGGCTTCTCATGCCTGGTACTGAGAATTTTTTTTGGATGGTTTTTGGCTCTTGGAGAGAGTAATGTCACGGGAGATAAAAAGGTTCATTGAAACCATCTATGCATATTAATACACATTATTAAATTTATGTTTTTTAAGTAAATAGTTCATCATATGATTCCTTGTGGCTTTCCCAGAAACTCTTATTGTTATTTTACCCTCCTTTCTCTGTATTTACCTCCCTACTCCACCATAAGGAGCTACCCATTTTTCATTGCCCCAATCAAATCACGTGTACCCCGCTAGTCCATTTTACCCTGCTCCCTCCTCCTTCTCTATTTACCTCTGTCTCCCTTCTTAAAGAGCACCCTGCTTCCCAGTCCTCAGATCAGATCACTAAGACTCTGCTCTTCCCTTCTCTATTGCTCTCCAACGCCCCTATCCTGGCAACTATTCCATTGTACTTTCTTGGTTCTGTGGTTACTCCAGGCTATGTCTCCACATCTAAAGATTCAGAGCGAAGAACTACCAATAAAAGAGTACCTTTGGCATTTGTCTTTCTAGGTCTGGGTTAACCTACTCAACACGATCTTTTTCAGTTCCATCCATTGATTGGAAAATTTCATGATTTTGTTTTTCTTTATAGTCAAAGAGTATTCCAGAGTGTATTTGTACATTTTCACTATCCATTTGTTAGTTGAAGGTTATTTAGATTGTTTCCATTTTCTAGCAATTATGAGTACAGCAGCAATAAACCTGGATGAGCTTTCCCACTCCCGCTTCAGCATTTATTGTAAATTGTTTGGTGATGTTTGCCATCCTGACTTGAGTAAAATAAAAACTCAGGTTTGTATTGATTTACATTCCCTAATGTAATGAGGCCATTGTATTACTGAATACAATGGACAATTTTTGGAGATACTTCTTAGCCAATATTTTCTTCCTCTTCTTCTGAGAACTCTCTGTTCAGGTCCCAGCCCAATTTTTGGATGGACAATTTAGTTTTTTGAGTCTTTGTCGAGTTCTTTATATATATTAGGGATATGAATCCTCTGTCAGATGTGTAACTGGAAAAGACTCTCTTCCATTCTGTGAACTTCCTCTTCGCCTGGTTGATTGTTTCTTTAGCTGTGCAGAAGATTTTTAGTTTCATGAGGTCCCACTTGTCAGCTGTTGGTCTTAATTCTTGAGCAAATGGAGTTGTATTCAGGAAGTCCTTTCCTACACATGTACATGTGGGTACTGCCTGGGTTTTCTTCTACAGTTTCAGTGTTTCCTGTTCAGGTCTTTGAAATTGGTTTTGGTGCAAGGTGATCAATACAGGTCTAATTTCATCCTTCTGCATGTGGACATCAGTCTCCGCAGCACCATTTCTTGAAGATGCTTTCTTTTCTTCAATATATGTTCTTGGTATCTTTGTCAAATATTAAGTGGCTGAAGTTAGATTACCCCGGGTCTTTTATTTTGTTTTGCTGGTCTATATGCCTGTTTTTGTGTTAGTATAGTATTGTTTTTATTAATATGTCTCTGTAGTATATCATATGATCTGGGATTTTACTCAGGGTTGTTTTTATATCTGAGGTCTTTTGAAGTTTCGTATCAATTTTAGTTCACTCTTTTATCTCTCTAAAGAATGAGATGAGGATTTTGATTAGAATTGTACTGAATCTGCAAATAGCTTTTGATAAAATGATCATTTTCACAATTTCAATTTTACTAATACATAAGTATGGGCTGTCTTTCCATTTCCTAGTGTCTTTATCTCTTTCTTCAGAAGTTTAAAGTTGTCATTGTAGAGGTCCTTCACTTCCTTGATTAGGTTTATTCCTAGATATTTTATTGGCTTTGAGACCATTGTGAATGGGAGTCTGTTCATGATCTGCTCTGTATGTTTGTTGTTGATTTGTGCAAACTGACTCTGTATCCTGACACATTGCTAATTTTTCTAGAAGTTTTCTGGTAGAATTTTTGGGATTTCTAAGGTACAGTTAATAACCTTTGGCAATAGGGATAGTTTGATTTCTTTTTTCTCTATTTGTGTCCCTTCTATTTCCTTTTCTCACTTTATTCCTCCAGCCAGTGATCTACACACAATATTGCAGAGGAGTAGGATAGTGGACCTCCCAGTCTTGTTCCTGACTTCACAGGGATTTCAAGTTTTTCTCCATTTAGGATGATGTTGGCTGTGGTTTTCTCATATATACCTTATACTGAGGTATGTTGGGGCATGCTCCCTCTGACTCTACATCTGTTAAGACTTTTATTATAAAGTCGTGTTAGTTTTTGGTTAAGGCTGTTTCTGAATCTAGGGCAATGATCATGCAATTTTTAGCTTTAAGTCATTTATATGTATTATTATATTTATTGACTTGTGTATTCTGAACCCTTCCTGCATTTCAAGGATAAAGCCAAAATAATCATAGAAGATAATCTCTGTGTATATCTATATTTTTTTTACAAGTGTTTTACTGGGCATTTTTGAGTCAATGTTCTCTAGGGATATTGGCCTGCTGTATTCTCTTTTTCTTCCTGTGTCTGCACCTGGTTTGAGTATTAGAGTGGTCCTGGCTTTGTAGGAAGAGATTGGAAGTGTTCCTTCTGTTTCTAATTTTTAGAATAAAGGAGGACTAGCCATAGATCTTCTTCGAAAGTATGGTTGAATTCTGCTGTGAATCTATTGGCCCTGGCCGGTTTGGGATTTTTTTAATTCAAAGGCTTTTTGCTGCTATTTCAACCTCATCATTTGTTATGGGTCTGTTCAGGTTGTTGACTTCTTGGTTCAACTTTGGTGGTTTGGTTGAATCTAGAAATTCATCCATTTCTTTCGGATTTTTCAACTTAGTGGAGTACATATTTTTAAAATATGCTTGTATAATATTATGAATTGTTTTCTGTCTGCTGTGATGTTTGTCTGTTCCTTTCTAATTCTCTTAATTTGGGCTCTCTCTTTCTCATAGTTAGTTGGACCAAGAGTCTGTCAATCTTGTTCATCTTCTCAAAGAACCAGCTTTTACATTCCTTTGTTCTTTGTATTATTTTGTTTCTGTTTCATTATTTGTGCTCTGAGTTTTATTATTTCTTGCAGCTAACTGGGTTTGGATTTGATTTGTCCTTATTTTTCCCACTTTTTGAGTTGTACCATTAAGTCATTTATTTGTGTTATTTCTGATTTTTTTTTATGTATGCACTTAGAGCTATAAATTATCCTTATAGGATAAATTTCAATATGTTCCAGAAGGTTTTGTTTTGTGTTTTCATTTTTATTTAATTTCAGGAAGTTTTATATTTCTTTTTTGTCTCTTCTCTGAAACATCCATCATTTAGTAATGAGTTGTTTCATCTCGATGAGTTTGTGTATTTACTGGGGATGATTGTGCTGTCAATTTTAAGTTTTATTGCATTCCTTTCAGATAGGACACAAGGAGAGAAAGCAATCCTTTTGAATTTGTAAAGATTTATTTTGTGTCTCAGGATATGGTCTATTTTACAAAACCTTTTATGTGATCCTGGCTAGAATGTGTATTCTTCAGTGCCTGTGTGGAATATTCTGTAGATATCTGTTAAATCCTTTTGATATATTATTTCATTTAATCATGATTTTCTTTGATTGGAGAAAACGTGGTCTTGAAATCACCTACTATTAATGAGTTGATGTTCATCTGTGTCTTTAATTCCAGTGGTAGATCTTTTTTATGATATTGGATGCCCCAGAGTTTGGTGCATACATGTTTAGGATAGTTAAAACTTCTTGGTTAACTATCCCCTGAATTAGAATGAAGTCCCTCTTTATTTCCTCTGATTAGCAGTAGTTCAAAGTCTGTTTTGTCAGTCGTTTGGATATCGATGCCTCCCTGCTTCCTGGTCACATTTGACTGGGTTATTTTTGTCCACCCTTTTACACTAAGGTGGTGCCCATATTTAATGTGTTTCTTATAGACAACAGATTAAGAGATTTTGCTTCTTGATCCATTCAGTCAGCCTGTGTTTATTTACTGGAGAATTGAGGCCATTGATATTTAAAAATGCATGTTAATTGCTGCCATTGTGTTGTGGATATTTGGTGGTGCTGTGCTCTCAGTGGTACTTTGTTTTAATAATTATGGCTTCACAAAGGATAACCAGACTACAACCCACAGCTCCAGAGAAGCTAGCTAACAAGGAGGACCCTAAGAGAGACACATGGATTGCCCTGGGAAAGGGAAATAGAAGAGCTCTCCAGGAGTAAATTGGTGGTGAGGAAGGGCTATAGAGGGAAGGGGGTGGGAGATGAGAACATGAGGGGATGGGATGGTCGAGCTAGAACACAGACAGAGTGGGAGAGCAATGAAAGAGATACCTTGATAGAGGGAGACACCGTGGGGATAGGGAGAAACCTGGTGCTAGGGAAGTTCCCAAGAATCCACAAGGATGACCGCAACTTAGACTACTAGCAATACTGGAGAGGATGCCTGAGCTGGCTTAGCCCAGTAATCACATCAGTGAATACCCTAACTGACATCATAGAGCCTTCATCCAGTAACTGATGGAAGCAGATGCAGAGATACACAGCCAAGCACCAGGCTGATCTCCAGGAGTCCATTCAAAGAAAGGGAAGAGGGATTCTATGAGCAAAGGGCATCAATATCATGTGGAGAAATCTACAGAAACAACCAAACCAAGCTAGTGGGAACTCGTGAAATTTAGACCAATTTAGAGCCTCATGGGACTGGACTAGGCCCTCTGCATAAGTGAGACATTTGTGTAGTTTGGTCTGTTTAAGGGCCCCCTGGCAGTAGGATCAGGATTTATCCCTGGTAAAGGAGCTGGCTTTTTGGAGCCCATTACCTATGGTGGGACACCTTGCTCAGCCTTCATACGGGAGGAGGGGCTTAGACCTGCCTCAGCTGAATTTACCAGGCTCTGCTGACTCCCCTTACCTTGTTGGAGGAGAGAATGAAGAGTGGATTGGGGGGTGGAAAGGTTGGGGGAAGTGGGAGGAGAAAAGAGAGCGGGATCTGTGGTTGATATGTAAAATGAACAAAAAATTTCTTAATAAAGGAAAAAATAATTATGGCTTCATATTTCTTCATACAGGTTCTTTGCTATACTCACTCCGCTCTTCAGTCTGAAATCACATTTCCTGTATTTTTTCCTTAGGTTTGGTTTGTTGGATATAAAATTTTTTTATGGTGTTGATGCCACGGAAAGCTTTTGTTTTGCCTTCAAACATGGCAGATAATGTCACTTGTTATATTATTTTATATTTCCTCTCATAGTCTTTTAGGATTTGGAATGCATTGTTCTGGGCTCTTCTGGCTTCCAAAGTTTCCACTGAGAAATCAGCTGTTATTCTGATGGGTTTTCCTTCATATGTGACTTGTGTTTTGTTTGTTTGTTTTTCTCTTGCTGCTTTCAATACACTTTCTTCTGTATACTTAATGTTTTAACTATGATATGCCATGGGGATTTTCTTTTCAGTGCTTGTCTATTTGATGTTTCTGTGTGCTTCTTGTATTTATATGGGCGTGTCTTTCCTTTGTTTGGGAAAGTTTTCTTCTATAATCTTCTTGAAGATCTAGTCTATGCCATTGACTTGATTTTTCTCCCTCATCTATGCCTATAATTAGCAGATTTGGATTTTTTTCATGGTGTCCCACAGTTCCTGTGTGTTCCTTTCCTGTTTTTTTTCATATTCCTTTATTTCATATCTATTCTCTACTTTATCTTCAAGTCCTGATTGTCTATCTTCTGCTTGCTTCAAAGGCTTTGAGTTGTCTTGTTGAATTACTGAGTTTTTCAGTTCTGTCTTCATTTCAGTTTGAGTTCTCGTCAGTGTTTCTGTCTCCTGATTGAATTCTGTTCCAAAGTCTTGGGTTATCATCATAGTCTCCAGTCACCTTATATTTGTGTTTTCTTGGGCATCATTCAAGCCTTTCTTCTCCTTAAGCTCTTTCTACTTAATTCCACTGAGCTGTTTCTTTGTCTCTTCCTTAAACTCTTTGGCTTATTTGATGAAGTTTATGATTGGTCTTTTAAAATTCTATATCCTGGAGTTCATCTTGGCAGGTATTCTCATTGGCAGACATTTCTACCGGACTGGTAGGCTTTGGAGAGAAGATACTAACTCCGTCTTTCATATTGTTGGTATTTTTTCAATGAGCTCTGGGCATGTGAACTCTTTTTGGTCATTCTGAGTTTTTTACGGACAGAGCAGTTTTGGAAAGAGGAGAGGATGTGTGGGAGGACTGGGTCTAGAGGTGGGAAATGGCTTGGCTGGAATGAGTTCACATGGACAGAGGGGACTGCCCTGATGTATGGGGTGTCCCAAAGCTGACATGTGGGGGCAGATCTGGCTGAGTAAAAAGGCTGGATATGGCACGAATGGATCCTGTTGGTTGGAGGCAAGGTAGGGTCAGATATTGTCTGAAGCCTAAAGCTCCTTTATAATACAGGCAGAAGAGACCAGACTAGGCTGGTGTAGTGCTTGTGGGGTTTGCACAAAAGGCATGAATGAGGAATTCAGGGTAACTCACTGGACTAGACCTTGGAGGAAGAGTTGGGAAGTTTATTACAGAGCAGGGTGGGTGGAAGCTACACAGAAGGGAGGGGTAGGGGGAGTTGCGGATAGTGTGGATTTTGGCAGAAGCCTAGAGCTTGGCTAAGGTGGAGGAAGGAGTAGCCACAGCAGGCTGGGCCATTGGTTCTGAGACTTTGACTAGTGTGGATGGGGAGGTCTGGGGTACTCACAAGGCTAGATCCTGGAAAAGGGTGTGGGAAGTCTGGGTACTGGATGGGTTGTGGATGAAGTGACAGTCCTACGGTTGTTTGTTTGTTTGTTTGTTTGTTTGTTTGTTTTTAAGGAAGATGGTCAATGTGATAACATTGTGGTTTGAAATATCTTGTTATATATGTATGTATGTATACTTTTAAATTAAGCACAGTAAGGTCATGATCTTCAATTTAACTCACAATCTACCTTTCTAGACTCTACACATGACTGTACAATTTTAGTAAAAGTCCTAGTCCCTGGAGCTCCATCATGCAGACTTTTCTAGAAAAGACTAGGATCCCAGCCACAAGCCCAGTGATACTAAATGGAGCATTCAATGTTAAAAGCATGACAAAATCTTCTCTAAACCTGAGAATGGCCAAGAGATTTCTAATACTTATTTAATGCATTTATAAGGACCTGATAAGTATGCTGGGTGCTATGCCACATGAATGCTAGTCAATCCATTGCTATAAAAGAGCCTGGAACCAGGAGGATTAGGGAAGGAAGAAAGAAAATAAGATAGGCTACAACAATCAAGGGATTACAGTCTCTTTTTGAACTCTCCCAGTCATGCAGAATGATGAAGGATCTGTATAAGAGCATCTCTCACTTCCCCATGGAAGCTCTTTCTCCCCACTCCTTATCTAATACATACTGACCACAGTGTGCATTCATGGCTCAATTCAACTTCATCTCCTTGAGATGGAGTCCCTGACACCTGCAACTCTACAGAGTTGAGGGACTAACCTCTAGGATCTTTGGGTGGCCTGGGCATCCTTCTGTCATAGGAGAATACTAAATCCTTCCATTCACCTTTTTCAGGTTTGTCTCCTACAATAAAACTCCTCTAAAGGCAAGAAAATTATCTCATTGATAGTGAAGACCCAGAACCCAGCACCATGCTCACTACACAGGAGGACTGTCCACTGTTTTCTGAATGAGTTAGTTGTTTCTGAATGGCTATCTATGGGGCCAAGAATCTGAATGACATAAAAGTCAAAACAGAAGACAGGTTATGCAGAGGGATCTTATCATAAGCCAAACTGTTTTCAGATTGACAAGGTGTTTAGAGAAAGAAACTAGAAGTATCTATAATTTATACAGCAACTTCAGGGTTCAAGTAGAGGAAGCTGTTCCCAATATTTATGTCAGTTTTATGATCACAATTTTCACTAGCATCTTACAGTTCTATTCCCTAGGCAAGGTCAGTCACTTCTCATGCAAAGGAGGAAAGATAATTACAAATGGAGAGCCAAGCACTATGCCTCAAAATATCCTGCAACAGAGTTATGATATCAATGCAGAAGAGGGAGGAGGGTACCTATACATGACAATAAGGAGGGTGAGATGTCCCGAAAGGTTAAGCAGCCTTTGAGGTCAGTAGCATGTGCTTTGGGTATATATCCCTATCACATGGTCTATATTGTATCCACGTCAGTGATGCTGGAGGAAACACACTAGCTAGTGACACAGATCTTATCCAGGCCTGTCTAGTGCCAAGATTTAACTGGGGATTCTTAGCTATCTAAACCCCAAATTAGCAGTTTCTTGAGGCTACAGATCATGGCTTCTTTCTGAAAGTTTCCCACTCCACACAGAGCAAGGTTCACTTGTGGCCCAGGGTGAAACTTCATAAATTTTGATGAGCTGACCTCAAGGAATGCATTTAAATATCTTGCTTAAAGAATTGAAGAAAGGGCCTAAAGCAATCACGTAAATGAAGGGAGGAACTATGATTATCTCAAAGCAAGGGCTTTATGCTGGAGAGAAAATTCAAACGCAATGTCTGTGTGATGAAGAGGAAGAAGAAATGAGTTAGTGGAGTATGCGAAAGTATACTTCTTATACCAAAGTAGTTTGCAAAGTTGACATTCTCAATAGAATTCAGTCAAGAGAAAGAAAATACCAGGATGCCTCTGGCTGGCATCTCATCCTGAAAGGCCTTTTCTCTTTTCCAGAGTTCTTTTTTAAAACCCAATTGATAGGACTGTCTTCACTCAATTTAGCTTTAGGTGAATACAAAAAGTCCTGGAGAGATGATCACTACAAAAACGGCAAAATGAGGTGTTTTACAAAATTGTTTCTAAGCAAAACAATCATTAACT
>CABHPQ010140655.1:36953-50817 GCA_902168405.1 Peromyscus aztecus | reverse complement strand
TACTGTCCATCCTGCTTTCCTGCTTCCTTGGTGCCTGGCTGGCTCCCAGCTGTCAAGTGATAGACAAAGCTAATAATAAATGAAGGGCCTCAGACAATACATGGAATTTTGGACAAAATTCATTAGATTTGATAACCAAACCAGTGATCATTTCCCCAGGCCTTAAATGTATAATGATTGGCATGCCATTGGCACACCACACTGGGTCTTGTTCTGAGGGGTGAGATCTATCAGAGTGAGGAAGGCCAAGAGGATTTCTCTGAAACTGCTTCCCACTACAACTGAGGTAATCAATCAATAGCCCAATCACATCCCAGGCTGGGGGCTGGGGAAGATTGCTACCAAAGATCTACAGCAGGGTTTGGAAAGCTGCAGATTTGTAACAAAATCTGGTTCATGGCCAGTTTGTGCAAAGCTTTCAAGCTAAGAATGATTTCTGCATTTTGAAAGGATTGCCAAGAAAAGGAAAACTATATCTCAGAGAATACATATTGTTTAAAAAGCCTGAAAAATTTTTTTCTTCTCTCTCTCTCTCTCTCTCTCTCTCTCTCTCTCTCTCTCTCTCTCAAAAAAACCATCTGTCTCTTTATAAAGAAAGTTCTTGGCTTATTCTAAAGATGCAGAGGTGGTAGTCCCATTACATCCAGTCAGTTCAGTTTGGCCTTGGCAGAAACTGAACAAATCTAGTAGATTGACTGCCACCTATGAGATTATGACAAGCATGACCATATGGTAATCCCAATCATAACCCAGATAGCACATACATGGGATCTTTGCCATGTATTAATATGACATCAGTTATAATATATGTATAAATATCTATGTATTTATCTACCAATTTGGCAAATGTGTACTATTTTACTTTTAAAATATTAATGAAAATAATTTGCATTTAGAGAGGATATTATATACTTATATACTTGTCTCTGGGATATCTCTAAGTCTCTATCATAATATATTCCAAACATACTTGGTGAATTTTGGCATCCTATAGACCATTTTGTCCCATTCATTCTATCAGTGACATTCTTTTGATTAATGAGGTGAACAAGAAGTAGATCCATTAGTCTTTATCAGACCTGCAAATTTCTGAAAATGAGGTGTAAATACTCAGGTGCCATCACTATCTGAAATATTAGGTAGTTATGGTGAGGGGCCATGCTATGATACTTCCTCATAACAAAACAAATGAACTAGTGTCTCTTGCTCCTCCTGAAAGAGCAGGAAGCATGCTGTAACCTGGGACTTGAATGCCACCCTAAGAGCTCATACATAAAAGAGAAGTAGAAACTTTAGGAGGTGGGGTCTAGTGGCAGGTCTTAGATCACTGGAGGCATGTATTTGAAAGTGGTAGTAGGATCCTGGTCCTTCCTATGTCTTCTATTTTCTTTGCCTTTGACCATGAGATAAGCTGTTTTGCTTCACTATGTATTCCCACCAGACTGTGTGGCTCCACCACAGGCCCAAAACAATGGGGAGAGCTGATCATGGAAGGGAACCTCTTTGCCTATGAGTCCAAGTGTCTTTTTTCTCTTTTTAAGTATGCTAGTTATTTTGGCATTTTGTTCTGATGACAGATGGCTGACTAACACAAGGCACAATGTCTGTTGGGTTAGAGGACAGAATCAAATTGTATAAGTGGATTGCCAGGTAGCACTTCTCTCTTCAGATCATACATGTCTCTACAGAAAATCCCCTGTGACTGGCTGAAGTCAGAGTAAAAAATCCCAAGCTTAATTTTAAAAAGTGTTGGTTTGATTTGTAAGTCCAGATGAAAGTGGGTAGCCACTAAAACTATGTTAAAGATTCAATAAGATGTGGTCTTGATTCCAGGGGAATCCATGGCTGATATGTAAAATTAAATTAAATTATAAAATAAAAAAATGATGTGGTCTTGAAAGAGTGTAAAGAAAAATCTTCCCAGTGTGTTCTATGTCCAGAGAACCACTTTGTATGGAAAGAGAAATGGTTGAGATTTAAAAAAATATAGACAACGTGTTAGGGGTCTGCAAAGATAAAAATGGAAATTAATTACAGGAATGTCTAGGGTGATATGGGATTAGTATATATGGATGTGAATATAAAGTCTGGAGATCTTTGAACATGTTGAATCACTAGAGAAAGAACATCTTTCGTAGTTGCAAAAACTAAGTAGACAAAGACCACCAGGCTAATTGATGTCTGCCACTCTCTGCAAGTGGCCTCCCTGGTGCTAGCATGCATGACAGGCATAAGAAGTGGTGAAATGGAGGAAATGGAGGCTACCTAAAACAGGGTGAGGTCTCTTTTTTCATGGTGGCATAACCCTGGTCAGTGCTGAATACTTGCCTTTCTTAAGCCCCTATATCATCTCTTGAGAAGACCTATGGGGCACTGATAATGATTTCACTGTTAAATCAATGGGGTCTTCATCCAGCAAGGGGCAGTACTTTGACATCATAGCAATGGGCACATGCGAAGGTGTAGTGGTATCTTCCTGAGCATCAGGCAGTGCAATTAACCATAGGCCACAGTCATACAGACTCGATTTACCACAGCACAAGTATAGTGGTATATTATTTGTGCTGAAATGTGATTTTATTTGTATGTTAATAAATAAAGTTGCCTAGGGGTCAGAGCTATTGGCAAGCCATAGCGAAAGCCAGGACGGTGGTGGTGCACACCTTTAATCCCAGCACTTGGTAGGCAGAACTAGGTAGATCTCTGTGTGTTCAAGGATACAGCCAGCATTGGAGACACATGCCTTTAATCTCAATACCAACCATAGAAGACCTGGAGTGACCTACAGACAGGCAGTGACGTGATGGTCATGTGGTTGGGTTTACAACCAATGAGAAGGCAGAACAGGAAGTCTTTATAAGACAAACACACAGGAAGTAGCTCCTTTTTTCGGAGAGGTCTCCTGGCTGAAGAGGCAAGCTGCAGCAGGTGGGTAAGGCTCTTAGCTCTGACCTCTTGGGCTTTTATCTTTACATTGGCTCTGTGTTTCTTATTTAATAAGACGGTTGGTTACATCTACACAAAAGAGTCCACATGACATTAGATCAGTTAGGTCCCTATATGAGACAACTTACTTTAGGAAAAAGGAGTTGCTGGGGTGGTCTCAGGACTGTGGTACTCACTGGTCATGTTAAAATGTTACTACCTAGAAATTGTCAGCATTATAGTTATTTGGAATGGTTTCTGCAAGTGTCGTAAGAACATTTGAAGTTGAGGTTAGCTTTTTCTAGTCTGCAGGCTATATATTTACATGTATGCAATAATAAAATAACCTTGTTTGACTGTATAAACACAGGCAGATTCTTTTCCTTTCCTTGACTTTTGGTAAGGTTAGAGATTAAGTTAAATAGTACACTTATAGGAAAGCACAGACTTAGGCCAAGAATAGCTACAAGTGGAACAATTACAGTCTATAAATCAGTCCAGTCACTGGGAATTCGTTTCTATGTTGATTTGCTTCATAAATGGAAAGGCTAGGCAAGTGCTCAGCCCTGTACAGTATAGCTGTGTACAGGAGAATTACTGTATGAACTCACTGCTGTAGCTGACTCAGTGGTACATCTCTTGAGTATTTCAAGTGTGTCTATGGATTCCTGGCTCCCTAGAGACTTCTGTTGTTCCTCTGGCTTTTGGAGAGTTTCTAGATGATTCTTTTCTTCTTTCATTTAATTTATTTTCTGAGATCATAATATAATTACATCATTTCCCCTTCCCTTTCCTCCATCCAACCCCTTCCCTTTTTGCTATCTTTCAAATTCATGGCCTCACTTTCTTTGATTGTTAAGTATGCTAATTGATTTTCTGATGCCAAGTTGTTAGTTCTACACACACACACACACACACACACACACACACACACACACACACACGTAACACACAAATTGAGCAGGCGTATGTGTGTTCATATATATACATATACTTATGCACACAGATGATAAATTCTTAATTCATGTTAACACTTGAAGTTGTCTACCATGCAATTTACTAACTGGCCCAAAACTATAAAGATGTTTTGTGTTAAGAACTTATATTAAAGTTTTATTTGGAAATAAGATATTAAGTATTTTTCTTATTATAGTTAAGGTTGGGTTGAAAACAAACTATTTTGCTAATTTCACCCTAAAGAAAGGTAAATTCTTTATTCACTAATTTTATTGCTTTTGATTGAATTCAAGTGTCTGTCAAAAATTCCTCTCTGCAAAATGCATTCCATTTGTAATTCTACCTAAAAATTCTTCTTTGTGCCTGCAAGTGAGGAAGAGTTACTTCCCAATACTCTACTCTCCCAGCCACTCTATACTCATGTACACAGTGTTTATGTATACTGGCTATTGACTATGCAAACTAGAATTATTTTTTTTGAGATAGGACCTCACTAATGCTAGGTAATACTGTACATATTAATAATGAAATATTCCTCCATCACTAACAAAAATGAATGCTAGTCCTCAGGAAGGAGGTTTTCAGATCAGATCCAGCTCAGGTGCTCCAAGTCCTGTGTCTAGAGTGCATGGTATCTTCAGCAACAGGGTCTTGCTTTCAACCTTTGGGAGGCAAGCAAGGGCAGCAGCAGCCTATATTTTTTACAGAGTCTCTTGGACTCTCCTGGCCAACAATTCAAAAAGGCTTAATGAAAAAAGCTTTTCATGTTTAGCACTAGGGGCTCTGATAGATAGTCTATGGCTCTTGGGGGTAGTATTTTCATCTTAACTGGCACAAATTCATGGTTGATAAGCAGATAACAAAGAAGAGTAGAAAAGATCTCACAGAAAGCATATGAACTATGTAATTCACACTGTAATTCTTTCCAAAGGAAAAATATCTTCTATAATTATGTGTAATAAAATTGAAATGCACAATGTGTTTTATAATAGTATCTTTCATAAAAGAATATATTCTTTAAGGTTTTAAACTTAATTTTTTTGTAGAACATCTAGATTGAACAATTAGATCTCCAGAATGCTAGGTTGTGTGGTGATGTTTTATTTGTGCACCCCAATAAAATTTATCTGGGGATCAGAGGAAAAAGCTAGCCTCTATATTAAACATAGAAGTCAGGCAGTTGTAGCACATGCCTTTAATCCTAGCATTCAGGAAGCAGAGATACATCCAGATCTCTGTGAGTTCAAGGCCACACTGGGAACAGAGCCAAATGTGGTGGCACACACCTTTAATCTGAGCACTAGTTAACCATAAAGGTCTGGAGGTCTGCACAGACAGATAGGAAGTGATAGAACTGGGAGGAAAGAGGAAATGATGTAGCTGGGTGGAGACAGGAAGTAAGATGGCAGGGCACAGAAAGGTATATAAGTGTGAGTATACAGGAAGTAGCTCTCTCTTGGGCTGAGGATTTCTTAGCAGTAAGAATGTGGCTGCTTCTCTGATCTTTCAGCTTTTATCCCAATATCTGGCTCTGGGTTTTTTATTAAGAATACCATTTAGCAATTCATCTTACAAGGTTGTTTGGTTATTGAGATTGGTAATAAGCAACACTGTGCATTTTAAGGGAAATGTCTCTTACTTTAATAAATGGATTAACTGCATTTCATATTTGAGGCTTATTTGAAAGTTGAATGAGGTGAAACACTAAGAGGTATTGATAAGAAACAGCCAATAGGCATGGGATGGGAGTGGATGCCATCATTTGCTTGATGTATGTTCTATTTTTCTTTCTGAAAGTGCAATTTTTCAAAGATCATATGCAATTCAATTTTATTCAGTTACATAAAATAACCATCATAAATGCCATTACTTATAAAAAGGATGACAAGTACTTTAACGTTCAGTATTGTCTTAGTTAGGGTTTCTATTGATTTGATGAAACACTATGATTTAAAGCAACTTAGGCCCACAGGCAGGCACCACTATGATGAACAGGGATGTGGTGGGAAAACAGGAGAAAAGAAGCAGAGTGGTCCGTGCGCTGTGGAGAGAGGCAGAACTGAAGAATCAATGGTGGAACTGAAGATTCAATGGCGTTGGACTCTCTCTGCGACTTTAACATGGTGCCAAGCCTCAACCTTTCTCCATGACCCCTTTAATTCTGGGCTTTCTACTACAACTGAGCTTGCACCCTCACCAGTGGTCTCTCTCAGCCTCTCTTCAGGGACACTATCCATGCTATGCAGTGCCAAGTCTCAGCTGCTCTTCGTGACCCCTTTATGCTTTCAAAACCAGTACTACCTGGGTGACTCTTATACTTCCAAGTTTGACTGCTAGCTGAGATTCAACCATGGCCACCTCTGGAACACAGTTTCTGTGTGCTGACTCTGAGAAAATGCTTTACAGAGATTTCAGTTCAATGATGCTGATCTCTGCTTAACAACTACTAAGTTCTCAGCTCCAGCTGACCAGCACCAACTGTCCCAGGAAGGCAAAGGTTTCACTTCAGTGGTTCTGGTGTCTTTAGCCCTAACTGACCAGAACCACAGATTATTAATTCAAAATATCAAATGGCCCCATGGAGTATTTTTCTAGCTCAAAGCTCCAAAGGTCCTCTACAATCCTGAATACAGCATGTCAGGTCTGTCACGGCAGTTTACTCTCTGGTACTGTTTCTGTTTAGTTAGGGTTTCTATTGCACCATGACCAAAAAACAAACAAAAAAACCAAATAAAAGCAAAGCAAAAAGCACACTCCCCCCCAAAAAACAATCAGAACTTAGAGAAGATAGGGTTTGTTTCATGTTACAGCTCACAGTCCACACTGAGGGAAAGTCAGTGCTGGGATTCAAGGCAGGCACCAATGCTGGCTATGGCTTGCTCCCATGGATTCTTCAGCTTGCTCTCTTACAGTACCCAAGACCATCAGCCAGAGGTGGCATCACCCCTAGTCAGCTGTGTCCACATCAATCATCAATTGATTAAGAAAATAGCAGACAGGCTCCCTCACAGGCCAATCTGTTGGGGGAATTTTCTACATTGAGATCCCCTCTTCCCAAACGATCCTAGTTTGTGTCAAGCTGACATAAAACTAGCAGCACAAGTATCATCTCTAAGTGATTGACAAAGCCATTTGCATATCACATTCAAGATTTGAAAGTTGTATCTGGATTTCATGAGGCAGGGTGGGTATTGTGAATGAGTATTGGTATTTACAATAGCCAGTGTAGCTAGAGTTTTCCTGCCTTGCCCACAGTCAGGACAAATCTTTGTCATCTGCCAGTCCCACAGCCGCTCAGACCCAACCAAGTAAACACAGAGACTTATATTGCTTACAAACTGTATGGTCGTGGCAGGTTTCTTACTAACCGTTCTTATAGCTTAAATTAATCCATTTCCATAAATCTATACCTTGCCATGTGGCTCGTGGCTTACCGGCATCTTTACATGCTGCTTGTCCTGGCGGCGACTGGCAGTGTCTCCTTCCACCTTCCTGTTCTTTTCTCCTCTCTGTTAGTCCTGCCTATACTTCCTGCCTACCCACTGGCCAATCAGTGTTTTATTTATTGACCAATCAGAGCAACACATTTGCCATACAGAATATCCCACAGCACTTCCCCCCCCCTTTTTTTTTCAAAAAGGAAGGTTTTAACCTTAACAAAGTAAATTACATATAATTTGGGAATTTGGGCGTAGCTTCTCTTACTACTTCCTGATGGAGGGGGGCGCTGTATCTTATGGGGACACAAAGAAAATTTTAGGATTATGTAATAGTCCATGAGGCTGTATTGTCTGAGCCAGTTGCCTTCAAACCATTGTGGATGTTGGATCATCTGGGCCATGGTGTCATCGGAGACCTTTCAGGGGGTCTTGGCTGGTTAAACCTGATGTATCTTAATCTGGAACAAATCCATAGACTCTGGCTTTCTGTGGGAATAAAAGCAGAGTCTCCTTTTCAAAGCAAGACATCCTTACATCCAAATTTTGAAGTCAAGGTATCTTTAAAATATACATATTGGTTTAACTCAACATCTTTTATGATCAAATGCTTTTCTGCAGTTAAAAATCCCAAAGACAACACAATCCAGATTATCTGTGTAATATTCATCTTTATGTGGCTTATATTTTATACTACCTTTACTGTCTCTTTAAAGACTTTAATTTTCAAAACTATCTATTTCTTTATATAACCGTATATATTTCTTTATCTCTCTCTTTAAAGCCTACGTACATTTTTTTTACCACATTTTAAAGCATTTAAAGTCTTGTTCCATCTGAATCTGTCTTATTGTGAACCTGTTACTTTAAACTGCAGCATTCTAAGACTGAAAAGGTGCTGTGGCTGCTGACTCCACCCACCTCAGCTTCCCAACATGGGGGTGGTAAGTTTACGTCAGCTCTGGGAGCCTTTGTGGGTCTATGCTTCTATCAAAGCAGCGTTTAGCTCAGAAACCTCTTTTTTTTTGTTTTGTACTAGCAAAGGCTAAATCCACCATGCAGCTTAATGTGCCACTTGCAGACGCCTCATTCCTGCCATACTGCAGGTTGAGCGCACATGCCAGGAACCCACAAGTAGCTCAAACCGGCAAGCTGCCGCTCATTTGAGAGAGATAATTAGGAAGCTGTTTTTAGCTCCGTTTTAGAATCTTTTCTCAGGTTTTAGGTGGAAACTCTTGCCAACTTGTTGAGCACCATTTGTAGCTAGAGTTTTCCTGCCTTGCCCACAGTCAGGACAAATCTTTGTCATCTGCCAGTCCCACAGCTGCTCAGACCCAACCAAGTAAACACAGAGACTTATATTGCTTACAAACTGTATGGCCGTGGCAGGCTTCTTGCTAACTGTCCTTATAGCTTAAATTAATCCATTTCCATAAATCTATACCTTGCCATGTGGCTCATGGCTTACCGGCATCTTCACATGCTGCTTGTCCTGGCGGTGGCTGGCTGTGTCTCCTTCCACCTTCCTGTTCTTTTCTCCTCTCTGTTAGTTCCGCCTATACTTCCTGCCTACCCACTGGCCAATCAGTGTTTTATTTATTGACCAATCAGAGCAACACATTTGCCATACAGAACATCCCACAGCAAGCCAGAGATGAGAACAAGAGAATGGTGGCTCTTATGCCATCACATGTGATCTCTGGCTAAAATCTACCATGAGTGATTTTATTTCTCTATTCAGTTTTTATTAAAAACACTGTAATCAATCTGGTTCTATGTATCTGGAATCTAATGTGCTGCTTCAATATCATCTCCATGCTGCAGTGTAAGGAAGTGGTGACCTTGCTTTGAATGTCAGCTTCCTACGGACTAACAGGCTTGAGAAATTGCCTTAAATCTCAGAGTTTGTAGACTGGGCACAATAATGCCTAATTTTTATAGTCTTGAGGAAACTAAGTAGAAAATTATAAGAAAAAAATTATAAGCACCTATATCTCTAGCTACTTAGACTCCTTCTTACTAAGCTAGTTCTGGTGTATTCTTAGAGAAATGGAATGATATTTTTATACTTTCTGGTTTTAGTGGAATTTTATTTGAAAAATAAATCTATTATACCATGTTTATACATTCTAAGGTAGAATAAATGACATTAAATATTGGCTTCTGCATTAGTGTAGACAACTGGTAAGTGGTATATGTATTCTGCATGATAAATTTTTATTACTTTCTATAATTGATGTAACAATAGTTTATATATTCACTTGTATGTTATAGAACAGGAAGTCTCAACTAGGTAACAGGAGATTAAACACGTTATATATTATTTGAATATATAATACTGTTGGTTTATGTAAGCAATTTTATTTCTAATTCATTTCAGAGAAGGTTTTGAGTAGCAGGTTTTTGTTCTAAACATCCTATCTTTTACCGGTCACAAATTAGCTTTTTTTCAGAGCTGCAGGCTGTCTCAGCACACCCTCTGCTGGTTCATGTCTTTGATGCACTAGTTTCTTAGTCCTGAGAAAGAGACTTCTGGAGGTCACACTCTCTGATACAATAAAAGCTGGTATTGGAAGGGAGACATAACAAGAACTACAGGGATTCCACTTCAAATGCCAGCCTTCTAGTGTCTCCATTTAGAGAAAGATTTAGTCTGTGACTTTGGAAGAGCTCTGTACCACTTCTTAAAGTATGTAGAAGAACTGCCTCATTTTATTCTTGACTTTAACATTTATGCAGCAAGTTCATACCATATTTAGGTGCAGTTTCAAAAAAGGAAGAAAAGCAACATTTCCATCCTTCCAAGACAATGCTTTGCTAGAGTCCTCCAAAACATTCGAGCATAATTTTTGATACAGAAAGGAATTCTGATGAAGAAGACACTTTGGAGAGCCGACACCTATATGGGGAGGTGGTATTTGGTTGTTATGATAGCATGGCCAGGGCAAACCTTTCTAACGAGGTGGTCAGTGTTTTAGCTAAGATATGAGTAATGAGGACTCAGACACACTGAAGTCCAGTCACACAGACAAAAAGGGAGCATCATGTGGCAAGTATGTCTCAAGGTGCTAATAAGCAGAAAGAGGTAGAGTTCCCAGGACAGAGCATGATGGATGGAAGAGAAGAGAAGTTACATGGAAGTGTTAGATGGGACCAGTTCATAATTGCCTGGAGATCACATGCTAGGCAGGGACCAATTCATAACAGCCTGGAGATTGCATAGTAGGCAGGGACCAGCTATAACAGCCTGGAGATCACATGGTAGGCAAGGACCAGCTCATATCAGTCTGGAGATTATAGGAGCTTTTCATATACATGGGGAAGTCATTTGACATTTTGAGCAGAGAAAAGATGTTATTCTGGTTATATTTGTCAAATGTGACTCTGGATGTTCTGTGGAAAATGGGTTTTAAGGTGACCAGGAGTGGAAGCAGAGGACACATGTCTCTGCAATTCAATTTGTAACAGACTATGTGTGATCCTGGCCTGATAGTGGGCATACTGAGATAGGTGGTGGTCAGAGATCAATTTTTGTCTCCTGCAAGTCTGATGGAATCCCAAAACTCTTTCTAGACACCATATACAGGTATAAAACAGTTTTTAAAAATGTGAACTATTAACAGATGAGCACCTTTAGCCATGTATTAAATAAGAACTACCAGCTCAATAACTACCATCATTTCAAAACAGCGATGATGATGTGAAAGGATCCACTGAGACATTTAAAAAGTTGAGAGCTGGGGCTGTAGAGATCCTAGTGGTCAGTTATCTGCCCTCTTTGAGACATGTGTGTAGATATCAACCAGCAATGTGCTGACTTCCCTTGGCTTCCCCCCTCAGTGTTCTGGTCACAGGATTTACTGTGGTTCGAGTCTGAAAGCCATATGCAGGACAGGCAGGCAGAAGCTGTTCCTTCAGTTCCCTCCACATAGAATTGAATGTTCTGCTTCCTCCATTCTCCAGCACAACAGGGACACCCATGACTTGAGCTCAGACTGGGTCCACTGGAGTAAGTGGAAATCTGTGTTGTCTATAGGTTATAATGTTTGTTGATGTCAGCAATGGCTTCTGACATGCAAAGAAGGGACGTTTCTATGTGCATGCAGCTCTAGCACTGACCCATGACCAGTCTTGCCTTCATTCTATGTACAGCATCAGCCTGTATGGTCAGATTGGAGAGGAACTACAGCACTCTAGCTAGAACTCACTATTCACTCAAGGTCTAGCAGATTCTAGTACTGGGGCGAGGGAGGCTATAAAGAAACTTCTCAAATTCATCTTTCTTTGCTTAGCACCATCAATTTTTACTTATTTATATTCCGTTTGTTCTATAATTGGAATTTTTTTATATTTTCACTTTTCCTAATTCCCATTTTGAAGGCATTCTTTCTCCTCACTTCTCTACTCCTTTTTTGTTCGTTATTTTACTATTTTTACTTTTGCCTTTATTAAATTTTAACTGCTTAGTTTATTCTGCAGTATCTCTAGTAATGCAGTTTTTTAAAATTAGTTTTTATTATCTTTCTACATACAGTTTGGTTTGTTGTTTTAATGGCAAATTTTCTTCTCTCTGAATGGTACTGGAGACACAGTCCCAGAGAAGATCTCTCACCAAGAAGGCTCTCACATAACAATTGAAGAGAAATTCATTTTAGCAAATGTGTAATCCTCAACAGAGAAAAACAAAACAAAACAAAATGAAAACAACAAACAAAACAAGAAAAAGCAAAATGACTCCTCAAAGCTCCTAATTCTTCTGTAACTGAACCCAAAATAATAAAAGTGGATGAAATATCAGACAAGAAATCAAAAAGGCTAATTTTAAAATTGACCAATAACTTTAAAAAGGACACACACAAATGTGAATAAATCAAAGAAGTCAATACAGGATATGAAAGAATTCAACAAAAAGAGAGATTCTAAACAAACAAGCAAACAAGCAAACAAATAAACCCTAAATACCAGAAATCATGAAAATGGAAGCTGACTAAATCAAATAAAAAGTCAGTTTGGAATATCACCAGTATAATACATGAAGTAAAAGGCTGTCAGGGCTTAAAGACAAGGTTAAAGAGTTTTTACAATAAGAAAATAATAATGGAAAAAATAAACACAAGTTTCCAGAAGTATGGGGCATAATTAAAAATCTATGCTTAGTTTGACAAAACAGTGGAGATTCAGCTTAAAAGTGACAAAAGTTTATTTACTGGAAAAATAGAAATTTCCCTAAATCTTGGGAAAGACATGGACATTCATTTACAGGAGGCATTTAGAAACCGAAATAGACTTGACCATAAAATAGCAGTTATACATTGTGCTATATTAAAATGTCCCAAGTATAGAACAAAGAAAGAACATTGAATGTGGCAAGAAAAAATTGTCTAGTCAGAAGAACAGCTGATATCTCAGTAGCATATGGCATGATATACTTCTGGCCATTAAAGAAAATAGCTGATGTGGTTGTTTGAATGTAATTGGCCCCCATAATCTCATAAGAAGTGGCACTATTAGAAGGTGTGGCTTTGTTGGAGTGGATATGGCCTTATTGGAGGAAGTGTGTCACTGTGGGGGTGGGCTTTGAGGTTTCCTACGCTGAAAGTCCTATATCTTGCAGGCGAAGAAGAAGGAGGAGGAGGAGAAGAAGAAGAAGAGAAATTTTTTTTTGATAATACGAAGGTTAACCACTTTATGATTGGACTTAAGGTCCTCTCTATGTTATATAACCCATACCCAACACTGCTAAAGTGGCCAAGAATCTGAGACTAAATACATTATGGGCCTATGGGAAAACCTACAACCATCATTCTTTTAAAGAAACATAGAAATAAAATGACTTCTTATGACATACTGCTGTAACCAGAGATCACTGCTTCAGACAACCCACATCAGAGAAGGTTCTTGCAGAAGATGGGAACTAACACAAAGACCCACAACCAGACAATGTGTAGAGAGTAAGAGACCTTGGAGCACTCAGTCTTAATTGGGATGTCTCTATCAAAGCCCTTTCCTCAGAAAGGCTTTCTATTGGGAGGAGGAGGTGGAGAGATTTTAAGAGCCAGAGGTGATAAATGACTTCAAGGAAACAGTGTCTTCCATTCACAACAGGACTGATGCATGTATAAAGTTACAGACACTGTGACAGCATTATAAGACCTGCACAGGTTTAAGCCAGATGGGGTTCTAGCACTGAGAGAGGAAAGTTGACATAGGTTCCCAGCTCTAACCAAGAAGTTATCTGCAACTGATATCCATTGGTGTGTTTCTTCAATGGTATGTACTGACTTTATCAGCTACACTTCAAGACAGGTCCCATGCTCAGGAGTAATTGGCCCAGGAGTCCCATACCAAAATGAACTCAATGCTATTTTTATGAACCTTTTTGTTTTGTTTTGCCATTTTTTGTCTTATTGGTCTTTGGCCTGTTTCTTTTGATTTTCATTTTTGTAAATGTTTGCTTTTTAGAGGGAGAAAAAGAGAGATATAGATAGATAGATAGATGATAGATAGATAGATAGATAGATAGATAGATAGATAGATAGATAGAT
>CABHPQ010140655.1:0-36943 GCA_902168405.1 Peromyscus aztecus | reverse complement strand
GATAGATAGATAGATAGATAGATAGATAGATAGATAGATAGATAGATAGCGAGAGCACAAAGTTTGGGGGTAGGGAAGTGGGAGGATCTTGGAGGAGTTGGATGGAGGAATAAACATGCTCAAAATATATTTTATGAAAATTTTAATACAGATCACATTAATGACAAATACATATCAGAAATAAAAGTGCAAGAATAGAAAACAATATTACAAGTACCCATAATCAACAAAACAACTTCAAGCCAAAATGAGTCAGAAGGGACAAACAAAACAAAACAAAATAATCCCCAATACCTATATCCACACCACACCCAACAAAATAGTAATGAGGGACTTCCACACTCATTCAGTGATATATTATTTTGATATCAAACCCAGATAAGGACACAAGGAAAACAAAATTATAGGCCCACTTCTTTGATGAACATAGACCTAAAAATCCCCAATAAAATATTTGCATATGGAATTCAATAACATATTTAAAAGATCATGTCACAATCAAATTGTTTTCATTCCAGGTATGTAATATTAGTTCACCATACACAGATCAATAAACATGGTGTAACATAGAGAATTGTATGATCATTCCAATAGACAAAAATACCTCAGATAAAATTCAATTTTTAAAACAGCCTTGAAATAATATATATTAATATGAGGAAGGTTTGATACGACAAATCCATAGTTGATATACTGAGTGGAGAAAAGCTGGAAGCTCAGCTCATTTCTTGTGTCCACTCACACCATTCTTATCAGATTTAGCACTCAAAATGCTAACTAGAGTAATAAAGGCAAGAAACATAAATAAAAGGGATATGTGTAGGAAAATAAGTCAAATTATTTGTATTTGGAGATGATATATTCCTAAGATTACAAGGCTCTAAGGACTCCTCAAGAAGACTTGAGCTCAGATGGATACATTCTGCACAGCAATAGGATAACAGTCATTGTATATAAAGCACTCATTCTTTTTTATATACTAACAGCAAGCTTGGTGAAAGAAACCAGGAAAACAATTGTATTCACAATAGTCTCAAAAATAAATAGGAATAAACTAACCAAGGAAGTGATTGTCCTCTGTCATAAGGTTATAAAATAGGAAGAAGGATTCTTAAACATAGAAATACCTATATGTTCATATACTGGCAGAATTAATAGAGCTAAATTGGCCACACAAGTGCAATCACAACAGTCAATACAATGTCCTTAAAATTCCCAAAGACATTTCTTATAGGCCCAGAAAAATTCCTAAAATCCATATGAAGGACAAAAGATCTTCAGTTGTTAAAATAATAATCTGAGTAAAAAGAGCAATTCTGTACATGTGGAGGGGATGCTCATATAAGCCCTTACAACTAGCTGAGGTGTTATTGACAATTGATAATGTTTTGAGGAGGGAGACTCAGTTTTCTTTAAGGGTATGGCCCATGGCAGGTAGATCTCACTCCAGGGGATGACCTCACACCAATGAGCTTATGAGTATCACAAAGTAGACTAGGGGTGTAGGGAGGAGGTTGGGGAGAGGGACTGGGAAGAGAGGAGGGAACAGAAACTATGATCAGGCTGGGAAAAATTAATTAATTGATTAATTAATGAAAAAAGAAGAGAGGAATCCTTGAGAACCTGCTGGCCATGCCAACCAGGGAAGCACGTAGATCTCCAGACCTCCAATCTCGCTCCTCACCTCCAAAACCAATTCCCCAGTCTCATCCTCAGCTCTGCAGCAGACAACCTGCTGCCGTCTCCCCCTACTTACCTATTGTTATGTGAATTTGGAATCAAAAGAAATTACAGTATTAAAACAGGTACAAATATAAATGTTTACCCTCTGCCCAAGTATGCATACCATGTTGCTATGACATAAAAACATATGCACCCTTCAAAATAACTGAAAGACTCTAAAATAAATGAAATATTTATTTTGTTAACACACACACACACACACACACACACACACACACACACACACACACAGTAGTTTGCCAGCAGAAAGCAAACTCAATGTCATCTTTGCAGGTTCTTTGCCTCATAATGTTTTATCAGGGCTTTACTTTTTTTCCCCTTATAGGTCTTTTGTGTACATATTATGGCTCCCATTTTTGTGTTTTTATGGGATTCCTGAGTGTGCCAATATGTGTATCTGTGAGTCTATATTGATTTCTTCAGCTCTTTTTTGCTTTGTTGTTTTGTCAAATTACAATTTGTTTGTTTTGATTTATTATATTTTTATTATTATTACTTGGATGCCTGTTTGCTTTTTAACAAGATACAGAAAGGGTGTGAATCCAAATGGGAGGGGAGGTGGGAAGGAACTGGGAGGTTTAGTCATAAATCAAAACCAAAGTGAGTTTCCATCTCATCCTAGTTGCAATGGCTGTTATAAGAAAAACAATAACTGATACATGTTTGTGAGGATGCAGGGGAATTAATTAAGCCACTACATATTGTGGTGATATATTGTATACCCTAATAAAATTTACCTGAAGATCAGAGAACAGAATAAGCCACTAGATTAAACACAAAGGCCAGGCAGTGGTGGCACACGCCTTTAATCCTAGCACTCAGGAGGCAGAGATTCATCTGGATCACTGTGAGTTCAAAGCCACCCTGGACTACATGAGATTGACTCAGTCTAGGACAGAAAATGAGCCAGGCAGTGGTGGCACACACCTTTAATCCCAGTATTGGGAAGCACACAATGGCTTGGCGGAGAAAGGTATATAAGGCATGACGAGACAGGAACTAAAGCCTTTTCAGCTGAGGAACCCCTTTTGGCTAGAAAGCCTTTTCAGGCTAAGGAGTTGGTGAGGTGAGAGGTGGTGGCTGTGGCTTGCTGTGCTTCTCTGATCTTCACATAAATTTTATTAGGGTACACAATATATCACCGTAACATATATCAGTATGGAGGTTCCTAAAAACAAAAAGAAAAGAAAAGAAAAGAACAACACAAACTAAAACAAGTTATTCCACTGTGATGGCTAATTTTTTTTTTTTGATGTAACTTGTAAACATGTTTGTTTTTTTTATTTTTTATTTTTTTATTATTTTTTCTTCTTTTTTAATGTTTTTTTTGAATTTATTTTATTTTATTTTACAATATAATTCAACTTTACATAACAGCCATAGATTCCCCCGTTCTCCCTCCTCCCGCCCCGCCCCCCTCCCCCCGGCCCACCCCCCATTTCCATCTCCTCCAGGGCAAAGACTCCCCCGAGGATTGAGATCGACCTGGTGGACTCAGCCCAGACAGGTCTAGTCCCCTCCTCCCAGGCTGAGCCAAGGGTCTCTACTAAGCCCCAGGTTTCAAACAGCCAATTCATGCACTGAGCACAGGACCCGGTCCAACTGCCTGTATGCCTCCTAAACAGATCAAGCCAATCAACTGTCTCACCCATTCAGAGGGCCTGATCCAGTTGGGGGCCCCTCAGCCATTGGTTCACAGTTCATGTGTTTCCATTCTTTTGGCCACTTGTCCCTGTATTCCATCCATCCCTGGTCCCAACAACTCTTGCTCACATAAACCCTCCTCCTTCGCCAATTGGACTCCCGGAGCTCCACCCAGGGCCTGACCATGGATATTTGCATCTAGTTCCCTCAGTCACTGGATGGGGTTTCTAGCACGACAATTAGGGTGATTGGCCATCCTATCACCAGGGTAGGTCAGATCGCGCCTGATCTCCTCTTATCTCGAAAGTGATGGCTCATCTTGAATGTCACACACATACAGTTTAGAACCACCTTGGAGAAAAAATCTTTAAGCATGTCTGAGAGGCTGTTTTTCAGGAAGACTTAACTGGTGTAGGAAGATCCACACTGGAGGTTCGTGGCACCATCCCCTAGGCTGCAGTTTCAGACAGAATTGGAGTGCACACTGTGAGGGATTTTTTTTTTGCTTGGTTTGAAATGGGTAGATCCACTGCTAGTCAGGACCTTTGTGGTAGGAAGACACATACCTTCTATCTAGTTCTTGAGGTTCTAAACGTTTAATATAGGCTACACCTTCTGCTAGAAGCCTATATAAGGGCATGGAAGACAGAAGCTTTTGCTCTTTGCCTGCTTGCCCTTGCTAGCATAGCCATTCCTCCACTGTCATTAAAGCCTACTTCTTCAGGATTCCAATGCATACTGAAGACCAGCTGAGACATCCAGCCTTGTGTACTGAACAACTACTGGACTCTTGGAATTTCCATTCACAGCCAATGCAGTGCTGGAATTGCTGGACATCAACCTGTAAGTCATTCGAATAAATTATATATATATATATATATATATATATATATATATATTCTGTAAGTTCTGTTACTCTAGAGAACTCTGACTAATACACTTGCTGTGTAAGGTAAATATTTAAGCTTGGATTACCAGAGATCTTGCAGACTTTGAGAGTTGCAGGTAGGTTGCTCTTTCCCCAAACTTCCATACTCTCTCACTAGCTTGGCTTAGCCCCACTCTACCCACAGCCCTGCACCCTCCTACTTGCAGTGCCCCAGCCTCCAATTGGTGCAGACTCTCCACTCTACTAGAGACAAAGCAGATTAGGAAAAGTCCAGGTAGGCTGCCTACCCACCAAACTCTCCTACTCTCTCAGCCTCTGCTCATCTTATCCCCAGTCCTTAAACTCTCCTAGTCACCCATACCCCAGCCCCAAATGGGCAGAGAATCCCTGTTCTACCAGAGACCAGCCTGAGGCAGAGACTCCTCAGTCTGTTAGGGGCCTTGCAGCCTGGAGAAGTCCAGATAGGCTTCTCACTCCCCAGTCGTCCCCACTGTCTTCACTGTCTTAGCATTCTGCCATTCTATTTCCAGTCCTGCACCCTCCTACTTGAGGTGCTCCAGCCTCCAACAGACTCCCTGCTCTACCAGAGACCAAGCTGACTGGAAGAAGTCCAGATAGGCTGCCTGCTCACCAAACTACCACATTCTCTTGGGCTCTGCCTACCCTGTCCTCAGTTCCCCACCATCCTTGTTACTATATCCCAACCCCCCAACTGGGGTGGAGAATCCTCTGCTCTACCTGAGACCAGCCCTTTCACCAAAAGCCCAGCCCCCAACTGGGATGAAGACTCCCAAACTCTACCAGAGATCACACAGACTGGGATAAGTCCAGGTAGGCTGCTTGCCCATTGAACTCCCCCACTATCTCATTATTTTGGCACTCCCATACTCCCCAGTCCCAATCCTCATAGTTGCCTTTCCCCAGACTCCAAATGAGGTGGAAACCCCCACTCTACTAGAGACCAAACAAACTGAGAGAAGCCCAGGCCAGACAGACCAGACGACCAGAGATGAAACAGAAACCAAGGAACCAAACACTCATCCAACAAAGACAAACTCAAATCTGTATGTAGACCTTTATTTACCCCAAACACAGATGTCTAGGGCCTAGCATAAGAACATAAGAAACAACAGGCAAGGTAATGTGTCACTACCAGAACCCAGCTATCTTACTACAACAAATCCTGAATATTCCAATACAACAGAAGCACAGGAAAAAGACTTTAAAACCAACCTTATGAAGATGATTGAGGTCCTTAAGGAGGAAATGAATAAATCCTTTAAGGAAAATACAAACAAACAATTGGAGGAAGTGAATAAAAATCCCTTAAAGAAAGCCAAGGAAAAATAAGCAAACAGTTGAAGGACATAAACAAAACTATTCAAGACTGAAAATGGAAATAGAACCAATAAAGAAAACATAAGCAGAGGGAATTCTTGAAATGAAAATGTAGGTGCTTGAACTGGAAGCACAAATGCAAGTATCACCAACAGAATACTAGAGATGGAAGAGAGAATCTCAGGCATAGAAGATACAATAAAAGAAATTGATATAGCGGTAAAAGAAAATGTTAAATCTAAAATGTTCCTAACAGAAAACAACCAGGAAATCTGGGACACTATGAAAAGACCAAACCTAAGAATAATAGGAATAGAAGAAAAGGAAGAATCCCAGCTCAAAGGCCCAGAAAATATATTTAACAAAATCAGAGGAGAAGAAAACTTTCCTTATTTAAAGAAGGAAAACTGTAACTGTAACTATCTAATCTTCAACTCCCTCAGAGACCTGAGAAAGAAATAATATCACCAAGTAAAACAGGAAGTGCAAACAAGCAACTTCCAAAAAATGTGAATTATGACAGAAACAGCCAGCTTCCTAGACAGTCATCCAAAGTTTCTCTGCAACACTGGGTCATCATGTTTGGCCTACAGGCTTAGTATATCTGATAGACTCATTTGTCAAGCACGATGTATGCAAGGCCTTCAGCTCGAACCCACACTCAGTGCAAGTATTCTATGTACCAGATAAACTTGAATTCCACCAGTGTCATGTCATAATTCAGGATTTTAAATTCTGGAAATTGTTGGTGTTTTTGGAATTCTGCTACCCATTCTTCTTGACTTGTGGGTGGCTTCATCTCTTTTATTAAATGCCAGTCTACCATTGAGAGGTTACACTCCATTAGCCTAGTTACTCCTCCAAGAATAACTACTCCAGCTACTGTTCCACTGCACACCAGGAGCCATCGGTCCACTGCCTGTTCAGCTGCCTTCGAAGGAAGGGACACTGTACCTTTTCCAGATTGCAAAGCCACTTCAGCGATGATGCCATATTGTCCTGGACTCAGAAGATGCCTGTTGCCAAAGCTGCAACCACACTTGTCCTTTATTTTGTGTTCTGCTTGTCCATTTTGGACAGCATACTATCAGCAGTTGATGAGAAGGCATTTTCTTGCCCAGTGGCTAACTTTTGCCACAGTTAAAGTTAACTCCATATGCAGTTTTTTCAATGCTCATATCTTTTCTGAAGTAGATTGGTGCTGCCAGGAGCAGACATGTCTCATAATCATGAAAAAAAAAAGAAAAAAAATCTATGTTATTAAAACATCTTAAATGCCATATTCTGTAGATCTCTGAAGGGTTTGAAGGTGACCTGTCTATCTAAAATATATCTCTGCTTGACCTTGAAAATATACCTAACATGACTACAAGTTCCATCATAATGTCTAACTATTAACTTTCATTTCTTTATATCCTAATAGTTGGAAATAATAACATTCAAGGATTAGCAAATTGCATTACATTGTTAAATGAACTGTATAGGTACAATATCCTGAACAAGATTAAAAATATATGTATAATATATCAATCTCAAATTACTATTAATATACATAATTTGTATCCAATATACAAAAATCTAATCCAATGTAAAATATTTAAAACTAGTAGTTGACTTTTAAAAGTAGATACAATAATCTACCTTTTTATCTATATCCTCCCTTTTTTCTTTTCAGAGTAGATTCAATAATCTACCCTTTATTCTATCACTTCTATATCTCTTTTTTTTCCAGAGTAGATTTAATAATCTACCTCTTATATATATCCTCTTTTTTCTTTTCTTTTCAAACAAGAACCTTACATCTAATCTCCTTTGTTTAGCCTCTTTCCTGACCATTAACAATAACAACTTGTAACCAACCATCATGGGCATCATGTTCTTAAAATTACTTCCTGCTGTTTGTGAGCAAAAGCATCTTTAGGGGATCCTGAAAAGAAAAATTTTGGGTTAATTGTCAAGTTCCAGAGTGGTAGTTGTATCATTTGTGGTCCAGTCTCTGAATAATGCAAAAGTGTAGGGCTTATCTCAAGTCCTTGTTCAAGTAGTCTATGAAGCTGGATCATCTCAGCTAGCCATCTCGAAATTGTTCTGAGTTTGTAGTCTAAAGCTGATCTTTGGGTGATGTTTGTCAACTTAGTGGTATTATTATTGTCCATGTGGAATTCTCATTGTGTGGCCCCATCTTCTTTCTGGAGACTTCAAATTCACTGTTAGGCCTAGTCATAATTCCCTGCAGAAAACTGATAGAAACCCCAACACAAAAACATGTATAGGCAGCTAAATGAAGCCTTTTTTCTAGAATTAGTTAGTACCCTATATGACCATCAATATAACAAAAGTTATATATATATATTAATATGATAAATTTTGATATAAAATTCATACCTTAAGGAAAGTTTAAAGAATCAAAATAGAACCAAAGAATTGAGATTAGTAGCAATAGAATAGTTAATTTTTCTTTTAACAACATGCTTGGGTTTAGAGAAGGAGAGAGCCATTCTCCAACTCCAAAGCCAGCTTTAATTTTTAATTGAACTGGGACTACAAAAAGACTATTTGTGTTAAGTGTCTGTAGAGAAGAGTAGAAACAAACATTTAGGAAGACTTACGAAAATTTATATGTAATATACCAATAGGCCAATTTTTCAGAAATTTATTCTGGATGATTTTGTCCTTTTTCTTCAGAGTCTTGTTTGTCCAATGTTCTTCAGATTCCTTAACCTTCATTCTTCTGAAAGACAAAAACCAAAACCCTTCCCCAAGCCTAACTTTAGGGATGTTCCCTTTTGGCAAGTTATGTCTGATTAAATGAAAAGCATTTGTTAGTGGTATAAGTTAGTTTAAATTGAATGGTCATGCTGGTTGATGAACTATCACCTCTTCTAATTAAGAGGTCTCTCTTGTTCAAATGCAGCCTTTATCAATTTTGATGGTATCTACAGCTTATCTTCTCCTGTAGAAACAAAAGCAAAACCTCATCCCCAATGTAACACATATTCTGGTTTCCATTCTGAGGTCAGCACATCCTTAAAGTATATAGGCTGATTTAATTCTGTAGTTTTTTCTATTATCCCATGTCTCTCTGCAGCTGTTGTTCCTTTCTCATAAGCACTGAGAAAATTCAAAGTTAATAGAGCATCATATAATCTATTTCTGGGGGATTTTGTTACCCCTTTCTGTTTATTTAGCATATCCTTTAGAATTCGATTTGATCTTTCTATGACTGCTTGACCTGTAGGATTATGTGGTATACCTATAATATGCTTTATATTGTAATAAGCAAAAAAAAGTTTCATTTTACCAGAGACATATGCTGGAGCACTGTCAGTTTTAATTTGTGCAGGTGTACCCATGATGGCTATAATGCATGATTACAGAATCAGCTTTTTCAGAACTGAAAGCAGTTGCCTGTTGAAATCCTGAATAACTATCAACAGTGTGGTGTATATATTTCAATTTTCCAAATTCTGCAAAATGAAACACATCCATCTGCCAGATTTTATTCCTCTGAGTACCCTTTGGGTTACATCCTGCTGGTAGTGGAGTTTGATTGTGAAAAGAACAAGTAGGACATTTCCTACAATTTCCTTGGCTTGTTGCCAGGTTATGGAAAAATCCCTTTTTTTTGGGTGGGGGGTGAAAGCCGTAGAGATCAGGGAAATAGTGATAACCACCAACCTTACCTCTCCAGCTCTGCAGCTACCAAAAGTGAGTTACTTCCTGTCTAACCCATGCCTTTATTGCCTTGCTGTTCTGCCCTCTCATTGACTCTTAGCCCAGCTACCTCACTTCCTTGTCACTGCTTGTCTATACAGACCTTCAGGTCTCTATGGTTGGTACTGGGATTAAAGGTGGCTGTTCCCTAGTGTATCCTTGAACATACAGAGACCCTGCCTGCCAAGAGATCTGATTAAGGGCATGTGCTACCACTGCCTGACTTTTGTGTTTATGGCTTGCTATGTCCTCTGATCTCCAGGCAAACTTTATTTATTAACATACAAATAAAATATCACCACATTTTAGCACAAATAATATACCACCACAAACTCCTGAAAAGTAAAAAAAAAAAAAAAAAAGCAGTTTCTGTTCAACCAAGTCCAACTTCTTTACTAAAGGGTTATATTCATTTTGATGAATAAAATCAAGGCTCTTTTACTCTTCAGCCATCAGAAACACCAGAAAAGTTAGTCTCAACCATTAACTCCCTTCTCCACTCTACGTTAGCTATACCATACAAGAGAAGGTTGGGTGCCTTCTCCCTCTTTTAACATGAAATTTGTACAAGGTACTGAAAATCCTTTTTTAAACCTTTAGTATTGACATGATTTTTTAAATGAAATTCTGAGACCTCTAGAACATTTCCTATCAATAGCTTATCAATCTCATCATCACCTTATGCTAGAGGACCTGGCAGACCTGTATAGGATTGGATGTGAGTTATATATAAGAGATACTTCCTATTCTGGATTATATCTTGTAACTGAATAAATAACAAAGTAAATTCTGACTCATTAGGGATAAATTCTGCAGTCTCAATATATAAGACCACCCTTTCAGCTTACTGAGAGTCAGTAACTATGTTGAGAGGTTCAGAAAAATCCATTAATACCAACAGAATAGCATACAATTCCAATTTTTGAACTAAATTATAAGGATTTTTAACCACTTTACTTAAATTTTCTGACTTGTAACCTGCCTTTCCTTGTTTGTTTGCATCTGTATAAAATGTATGGGCTCCAGATATGGGTGTTTTCTGAACAATTAGAGGCAGAATCTAATCAGCTCTTTTTAAAAACAATTTAGATATGAAAGTTTAGACTCACAAATATAGGATAGATAGAATATTTTCTTTAATTTTGCTAAATACAAATGGACTAGATATTATAACTGTAACTCTTGCTTGATAACTATTGTGCTATGTGTAATTTTACTATGTTAAAGTTAAAAATCTTCCTTTTTGATTAGACAGAAAAGGGGAAATGCTGTGGGATAATGCTGTTATGCACTGGTTTAATAAAACATTGATTGGCCAGTACCAGGCAGGAAGTGTAGGTGGGGCGAGCAGACTAAAGGAATGCTGGGAAGAGGAAGAGCAGAGTCAGAAGTTGCCAGCCAGACACAGAGGAAGCAAGATGTGAAGGCAAAACTGAGAAAAGGTACCAAGCCACGTAGCTAAACATAAATAAGAATTATGGATTAATTTAAGTGAAAGAGCTAGTCAGTAATAAGCTTGAGCTAATGGCCATACAGTTCATAATAATATAAGCCTCTGTGTGCTTACTTGGTCTGAGCTGCTGCAGGACTGGCCGGTGAGAGAGATTTGTCCTGACCATGGGCCAGGCGAAGCACAGGAAAACTTCAGCTGCAACTGGGAGGAGACGAAGGAGGTGAAATAGTGGTTGGGTTGTAAAATAAATAAGTAGATGAAAATTTAAGCTTGATGTAATCTCATTTGTCTATTTTTTACTTTGTTCTGTGTTTTTATGTTTATACGTATTGTGGTTGACTTTGATGGCCACTTGCTACAGGTTAGAATCACCTATATAGGGAATGTCAACTGAAGAACTGTTCTGATTGCCTTGATGTGAGAAGCCCAGTAGAAGTCTAGATAAAAGAGGACATGATAGGAGAAAAACTGCTCACCTTCTTCTGAATTGCCTTTCCACTTGCCAGTTGATTCACCTGCTACTGCCATCTCCATTCTTGATGTCAGAATACAGCCTCAAGGACGAAGCAACTACCAGGTCTTATTCAACCTAAGAGTCCCCCAATAGATAAATCAGTAAAGAAAATGAGATAGTGTGGCAGAATGATGATCACTTTTTGAAGGGAAGAAATCTTGTAATCTGAAATAATGTACACTGCCATGGCTACTCTTGGTTGTCAACTTGACTACATCTGGAATCAATTAAAATCCAATTAAACTTTTTTTTTAAATCAGATTATTTGAAGGAAGAAGGCACACCCTATATCTGGGCCTCACCTTCTGGTACAGCTCATATAAAAAGCCATGGAAGAAGAAAACTGTGGTCTTTACATTCTTGTCCTCATTATAGCTGGCAAACCTATCATCCTGTAGCTGTGGCCAGTGTGGACATCAATTCCTTCAGGATTCCAACATAAACTGAAGACAGCTGGATCTCCAGGAATCATCTAGGACTATGGCAGCAGATTGGGACTCCTGGAGACATCCAGCCTCGTGGACCGAACAACTACCAGATTCTCAGTCCTCTATCCTGAGACAGATATTGTTCGACTACCCAGACCACAGTCTTTAAGCCAGTCTAATAAATTCCATATCTATTTTCATTACACCAGTTCTTTTACTTTAGAAAACCCTGACAATATAAAGATGAGCCTGGAAGACATGATTTCAAGAGAGATAACTGTAGATGTAACCAACCATCTTATTAAATAAGAAACACAGAGCCAATGTAAAGATAAAAGCCCAAGAGGTCAGAGCTAAGAGCCTTACCCTTCCTGCTTCAGCGATCCTCTTCATCCAAGAGAGACCTACTTCCTGTTGTGTTTGTCTTTATATAGACTTTCTGTTCTGCCTTCTCATTGGTTGTAAACCCAACCACATGACCGCCTCGTCACTGCCTGTCTGTATAGACCTCCAGGTCTTCAATGGTTGGTATTGAGATTAAAGGCATGTGTTTCCAATGCTGGTTGTATCCTTGACCACACAGAGATCTACCTAGCTCTGCCTAACAAATGCTGGGATTAAAGGTGTGCACCACGAACGCCCAGCTCTGCTCTGTTTGCTATTAGCTCTGAACCCCAGGCAACTTTATTAACATACAAATAAAAACACATTTCAGTACAAATAAAATATCACCATAGATAACCATGCACAGAAAATATATTGCATCATGGTCTTACCTATGTTGTAAATCCACAAACCAAGAGAGGAGATTTTTAGGTGTTTTCATCATCACACACATACATACACTCAACCCCCACCCCCACACAGAGTAATGGATATATGGCTTGAGTTAGCTCTTTTACAACACATTTATTCATCAAAACATCATTCTGCATACTCTCTCTATATAATTATTTATCAGTTCAAAGAGATTTTACATAACATAACAAAACAAAAAAATCCAAAAGCAAAATTAAAAATCCCAAATTATAAAAAAAGCCCTCATCAAATCCCAGAAGTCACCTTTTATTAAGAAATAAAAATTGTTATCAGAAAGCTAGACAAACCTATTCCCTGGTTCAATATAAATAGATGGTTTAAATAATCCAATGCTACAGGATACAGCCAATTTTCTTGGAAAAAAAAGAGCCACTATTTCCACAATGGTGGAGATTTTTCTTATTTTTGGAAGCTATGTTTGCAATGATTGTAGGAAATGCCTTAAATGGAAACTTTGCTTTATAAATTGGTTTTGAATTAGATTTTCACATAGCAGGAAGATTTCTGTGTTAACAGAAGTAGAAGATAATGTTAATACTTGATGAAAATATAATTTTTGCTTTCTCCATTAAATGGGTTCTTCATGCTACCTAAGATGAAAATTTATCACAGCAGAAATTACATGGGCTGGGCCAAAAACAACACACCTTTCCTGACTTTGGAGCCCAGTAAGTTCTAAATGTGTTAGCTTGGTGTCACAATGAATTATCTACGTGGTAAGCAGTTGTCAGGAGCAAGGTTAAATAATATTTTTGAGCAATAGCTTGAATTTCTATTTTGAAATCCAGATGTTGCATCCCATTTGCAGAGATATTATAAAACACTAAATGGTGTAAAAAGAATGGTGTGGGTGTGCCTTTTCAGTCATTTAAAGACAAAACTGTTGTGAGCCACCCTGTGGTTGATGGGAACTGAACTCAGGACCTCTAGAAGAGCAGCCACTTCTCTTAACTGTTGAGCCAACTAGGGAGCCTACATGAGACCAACATAGGCCCTCCACATATGTGTGACAGTTGTGCGGCTTAATCTACTTGTGGGACTTCTAACAATGGGGGTGGGGCCTGTCTCTAATTCTCTGGGTGGCTATTGGGAACCTACTCCTCATACTGGGTTGTCTTGCCCAGCCTTAATACAAGGGGCGGAGCTTAGTCCTACCTGAACTTGATATGCCACACTTTATTGATACCCATGGGAGGCCTGCCCCCTTCTGAACAGAAGCAGAGGAAGAATGGATTGGGGAGGAAGCTGAAGGGAGGGGATGGGAGGAGAGGAAGGAGGGGAAACTGCAGTGGGGATATAAAATAAGTGAATAAATTTAATTAATAAAAAAGACAAAACTGTATAGTAGATTATTTTCTCCACACAGCATTTTATACTGTAGCCCATATTTGACTGTATAATAGTACATGTTTATTATTTTTTTAATTTAAGGATTTCATAGATTAGTACACTGCATTTACATGCTTTCTACCCCCATGGACTCCCTCCAACTCCCTTTATGTTCCTCAACCATCCCTTTAAAATTTGACCTTTTCTTTTATATTTATTTTTACTAGCTCTCTGTCTTGTCTGTCTGCTTATTGTCTATCATCTATCTATCTATCTATCTATCTATCTATCTATCTATCTATCTTCTACCTATCTTATCTATCTAATCTGTCTATCTCTATCTATCTATCTATCATCTACCTATCTAATCTATCTATCTATTTTGCACTGAATCAAATTATTGTTTCCCTCATTTGCATGCATTTGGGCCAAACCCTTAGGATTGGGGTTTTGTCCCTGAAAAGAGAAGAACAACAACAATAAAATCAGCAACAATAAAAACTGGTTCTCACTCCTGCAGTAACCATTGACTGCCTGTAGCTCTTTATCTAGGGATAGGGCCTTGGGAAGTTATCTTCCACCCATTTTGGTGTGTCCATTGGTGTAGTTCTTGCAGGTCTTGTACAGGCAGCCATACCACTGAGAGTTCATGGAAACAACTCTCCAGAAGACACCATCATGCAGCAGTTCTCCTTACCCTCATGGTCCTACAATCTTTCTGCCTCTCTTCGTCCTGTATTACCCAAGCCTTAGTTGTAGGTTTGTGTTATAGATTTAACATTTGGGGCTGGGAAAACAGTCACTTATTCTCTGAATTTTGACTGGCTCTAGACTCTCTAACAGTCTCTATGTGCTGCAAAAAAGAAGCTTCTTTGATAAGATGTGAGGGCTACATTTATCTATGGCTAGAAGGGTAGTAGTAGCAGGTTATTTTTCAGGGCCTGTGATCTCTCCAGTCATGTAAAGTTGGCTAGGCTGACGATAACAGGTATGAGCTCCCTCCAACTGAATGAGCTTTATGATCGATTAGACAGGCATTGGTGCCCTCTAACATACAAGGCTACTATTGCACCAGTGAGGGTATCTTGCCTGTTGGGTTTTTGTTGTGCTTGTTTATTGTTTCTGTCTCAGACATTATAGCTAAATGGACCTGTTGATAGCTTTTCTCCCTTGGCAACATGCATTACCTCCCAACACTATGAAAACTAAGCCTAGGGATGGGGCTTCCTGTTTAGTATCAGCTTGGTTTATTAAAGACCACTCTGGTCATGAACTCTAAATGCACTGAAACTGTCAGTTCCAAATAAATTCTTTCTTTGGTAAGTTGCCTTGCTCATGGTAACAGGAAAGTAACTAAGACACCAGCCCCAGTTCTTCCCCTTTCCCTCTTCTTAGCACCCATGCTGTTCTCTCTAGAGTTCCTTATCCCCTCTCCATCAATGGCTCCTTTCCACCTTCCTGGCTTCTATGGTTACTCCAGGTTATTAAATAAAACCTAAAAGTTCAGATGTGGGATCTACAAATGACAAGGTGTCTGAGGGCTACTATAGCTGTGGTGAAACAGTGTGAGCAAAAGCAGGCTGTGGAGAAAAGTGTTTACTTGGCTTACATATCCTGGATCATAATCCAATGGAGGAGTCTAAGGCAGGAACTCAAACAGGGCAGGAATCTGGATGCAGGAGCTGATACAGAAGCCATGGAGGAGTGCTGTCTATTGGTTTGTTCCTCATAGCTTGCTCAGCATGCTTTCTATAGCACCTAGGTCCATCAGCCCAGGAGTGGGACCATCCAAAATGGGCTGGGCCCTCTCACATCAGTCACTAATTAAGAAGATGTCCTATAGGCTTACCTACAGGTCAGTTTGATGGTTTCTCAACTGATGTTCTCTTATCTCAGTTGACTCTAAATTGTGTCAAGTTAACATAAAACTAGCCAGTACAGAAAGGATATGCAAAATTTGTCTTTCTGGGTCTGGTTTACCTCACTCCATATATATTATAGCTTCTATTTCCAGTGAGTTTTGTGATTTTATTTTTACTTACAGATGAATAGAACTCCAGTGTGTATACATACCACACCTTCATTACCTACTCATCATTTGATAGATGTCTAGCTTGCTTTCTATTTCCAAGCAATTGTTAATAGAGTGTCAATGAATGTGGCTGAGCACATATTTCTGTAAAAACTCTTCAAATGGTAGATTATATTAAATTCTTGTTCTTAATTAGCTAACAGGCAATTACAGTGAATATCTCTGATATTAATGTGATAGAAGAAACATAATACTATTAGTATGGTTCCTAAAGAAAGTCCTACATTTTGCTTTATGGGCACAGTGGTAATTATCAATTGATGTTGTGTATCAGCTTAAAATTAATTATCCTATTTCCACATCCTCTCATTTGGTCTTATTGGTGGACTATGAGCGCTCTTCATATTTGAGTAAAATGAGGTTGAGGAAGAACATTTGAGTGCTTTGATTATTCATCTTATTTTTCTGAGTAATTAGAAAAATTAAAGAAATGTCCTACTTTCTAGCTAAGTGAGATTCTGGGGGGGTCGCACCTGAGATGAGGCAGTGCAGACACTGGGGACAAGAGGCACAGTGCAAATGTTAAGAGTAAGACAAAGAACATGTGGAAAAGAAGGTCATGAATTAAGAACACCTCTGTGCAGGCCAAGGGAGGAAACTCTCATCCAGAAACTCAAAGCCTGCTAAAGAAGACTTAGCTAAAAGAATTCAGGATTACAATATAGTTGAATAATTAATATATTGGAAAACTTTAGGAGTAAAGGTAAACCTTGGAGCACTTAAGCAGCAGAGAAGCCAGAACAAACAAACAACATACAAACAAACAACAATAAAAACCCCACTATTTGTAGAGTACTTTGAGTTTTCTGTTAATGCTAGAGAACATTTGAGGAGATATGCATGTTTACAATTTAAATACATTGGGAAACTTTCAAGAGAGCAAACATCTCAGTGGCCTAGATTTAGGCCTAGGAGAGAAAGTCTGGGAAAGAGGAATAACTCAAATAGCTTCTGATCACTTGATAAATGGAAAAATTCATCACATTAAGAAGGATTAATCATATATTTCAGAGCGACAGTATCTTACCATAGGAGTGCTGGGATTACAAACACATGCTATTGTACCCAGTTCTTAACTGAGTTCTGGTGATCCAAACACAAGTCTTCATATGTATTCCACAAACTCTTTATGTCCTCAGTCCCCAGTGCTTTTTTTAAAGTATTACTCTACACTTTAAGTGTGTGTGTGTGTGTGTCTGTCTGTCTGTCTCTCTCTGTGTGTGTGTGTGTCTGTGTATGTGAGTGTAGGTGCCTGCAGAGGCCAGAAGAGGGTATCATATCCCTTGCAGCTGGAGTTACAGGAAGGTAGGAACCATCCAACATGGGTGCTGGGAATGAAACTCTGACCCTCTGCAAGAATAGTTCATGCTCTTAGCTACTAAGCCAGCTCACCAGTCCCCACAAACAAGTTTCCTTTTCTTTCTTTCTTTTTTTTTTAAATGAAGAAGCCTTGGGAATCATTTCATGTATAATTATAGCATTAAAAATCACTCAAGAAGAAATCATTAATTGCATTTAAAATTTCTTAACCTAAAGTGTAAGTCTACTTTCATAGTACCTGTAGATTTTTTTCCATTTGCTGCAATGCTACAGTCATTTGGGTGGCAGCTGTTGGTGTGTGAGTGGGAAAGCCTGCCAGCAGGCTCATGCATCTTCACACTGGGCTGTTATCGGGCCATGCTGTCTTGGGAGGTTGTGGAGCCTTTAGAAGACAAGGCCTGGCTGCTGGCAGAGGAAGGTCCCTGGGAGTGGGCCTTTGAGAGTATCAGCCAGGCTCAGTCTCTGACAAAGCTTTGTGCTTCTCAGTTTATCAAGATGTGAATTCATTGTCCCATATCCTAATGCTATTGTGAGCCTAGCTGATCTAACCACCATCTTCCTTTGTCATAACTGATAGTATCTTCATAAACCCAAGTAAATCCTTACTTCCTTGTGGCTTCAGTTTAGAATTTTGTCATAATTATGATATAAGTAACAAATACTCTATTTATTTGTATCATTTGTATAAGATTGAATCTATAATACTAAATTAGACCAATCATTTGGAATTATATATAACTTGATAGAAAATAATGCTAACCTAATGTTCCCTTGACTTCTCCCACCCAGTTACTGGTAAGAAGCAAATGAATTAATGAACAAGGTAATACTGAATTCTGTTTAGTTTGATAGGCCTTTGAAGATTGAGGGGATAAGATTAATTACATTGCCATATGGTTTTCACAGGAGAGATTAAACCCTTGTAACAGGAATTTATTTTGTTGTAAATACAAATTGAATCTATATTATCTTGAAGATAATTTATCTGGCTTTAGATATTGCTAGATCAAGGAGTCCACTAATCATATAACCGTATGAAGAGGTAAGATATAATTCAAGGTCAAGAAAAGGAACTTACTGTTTAAAAATCCCACAGCCACAGACCTTATTATTTTCTTTTTTATGTGTATACGCATGCCATATAAGTGTATGTACACCTATTTGCGTGTATGTGGGTGCATGTGCAGGTGTGTGATGTGTGTGAAGGCCCAAGGCTGATTTCACCATCCTTTTGGAAACAGAGTCTCCAATCAAACTCAAGAGTTTCCTGGCTAGACTGTCTATCCAGCCTGTGCATCTCTTTATCTTCTGAGTCTGGAGTTATAGGTGGCATTTGACCTGCGTTCTGGGTTCTAGTTCTCTTGCTTGCATGGCTAACACTTTAACTGCTGGGTCATCTCCCCAGTCCCAGCCCTGTATTTGAAAATATCTGTTCAATATATTCAAGGAAATAAAAAATAAAAATTGAGAATTTCAAAAAATACTGAGACTCATAAAAACAGCAAATTAAAATTTCCTATTCCCAGTAAGGTGAGGTTGAGTTCTTCCAACAGTTTCAGAAGATCTTGTCAGGATAAATACGACAATTTTTGCTGTTTGAAGGTTTTACAACCCTTATAGGCTCGTAAACCTAAAAAGATGAGAATTCTAAAATCTATACAATTGCCTAGCTTTGGAAAAGGAATTCACTTAATCTACTCCCTAAGGTGCTTTATTCAGGGGCTATCTTAAGAAGGGACTACTTGTCTGAGTTTGGATTGCTGGAGGGGCCAGAAGCCTATTATATTACCATTTCTTGGACCTACAGACATTTTATAGCACTGACTCAGTGGTAAGCTCATTCAGAATCCAAACATCACTCATCTGAGCAGCTGATACAAACTTCTGGACTGCAGATAACAGGTGCCCTGACACAGGGACGAGAATGGTCTCACTGTGAAAAACTCTGTCCTCTATGATCATGGAAGTGACCCATTGCATGTGTGTCTTAGTTGGAATTTCTGTTGCTGTGAAGAGACGCCATTACCATGACAACTGTTATAAAGGAAAACATTTAATTAAGGTGGCTTGCTTACAATTCAGAGGTTTATTCTGTTATCGTCATGGTGGAAAGCAAGGCCGCATGCAGGTAGACATTGTGCTGGAGAAGGAGCTGGGAGTATTTATATCTTGATCCTCAGGGAACAGGAAGTGTTCTGAGTGTCACACTGAGTGAAGCTTGAGCAAACAAAACCTCAGAGACTGCAACCATAGTGACACCTGTCCTCCAACAGGGTCATATCTACTCCAACAAAGCTACTTCCTAATACTGCCACTCCTTATAAACTTATGGGGCCCAATTACATTCAAACTACCATAATGTGGTTGCCAGAGTTGAGTTTCACATTTGGTCATTATTATTCCCTTGCAGTACCACACATGGTTACCGGTGGCTAAGAGGCTGAGAAAGAATGGCTCCACTCCTTCCTGACTCACAGAGATCTGCTGGAGTGGTCCTGAGAAGTGCTGCTTCACCTTTGTCTGTTCCCTTGCCCACTGGCACAACCTACGATGGCCTGGAGAGGAACTTGGTTGCATTCTGCTCTTGCTTGATCCTGAAAGCACCTCAGCTAAGCGGAAGTTTGCTCATCTTTACCTGTGATCCACTACTCTTTGTTCTTTGGGATGTACTGTCACTGAAAGAATCTGGGGGTGTTAAGCACAGCTGCAGAGTTTGAATTTCTTCTCCTTCCCATAGTGGTAACAGAAAAGAATTGCTACCATTGTAAATATGTGAGTCCCTGTAACATCACTATATCTTTCCTAACTTCTATTAAGACTGAGTGTACACACAGAGATAAGAGATAAGTAACACCTGGGCCCTGTCTATAGGATATTATTAAATTGTTATTCCATTTTTTGGAGCTTCAAGGATGAAAATGTGTGCATTGAATTTACATCTATGCTTCAAATAAAAAGTTCACTAGTTCAAGAGTTGAAATACCGCAGGTGAAGACTTTTCCAACACTAGTGTGTGTACAGACCATCTAGATCTGATGAAGATGAGCTTCTGATTCTGTGGGTCTAGGAGGGGCAGGGATTCTGCATTTCTAGATAGGAGTACATTATGAATAATAAGAGCTTAGCATTTTCTAAATGAAGCAACTTGTCTCTTAAATGACCTACATATTTGGGTTAGATACTTCATCATAAACAACAACAGCTTAACTATTTCAATGTCAAAGAAAAAGGAAATCTGTAAGGAGGATGTCAGGCAGCTCACAGCATTCATGGGGAAAGGTAGCATATATCCTGCCTTGTGAGAAGGTAGCATAGCAAAAATCATCTCAGGAATAGGGTGCTCAGGACTGCACTACAGCACCAGCTTTGTAGATATTCCATTTGCAGATACCAAATGTGAGATGCATTAACAAGCGCTTGCTTCTGACTAAAGATTGGGTCCTTGGTTAGCATAGATGAGGCACACATGCTTGATTAGCCTTGAACTTGTACAGTATTCTGTGAACAGATTCAAAGTTCCAGGCTTGGGAAACAGATTCACAATGCCGAAATCACAATACCCCTTTTAGTGCCGGAACTTCTTTAAAGATAAAGTCCTACTTAGTACCCATCCTGGAATTCTCCCAGAACTGAAAGAGTATTTAGATATTGCTATTGGGCATCTTGAAATGGAAAATGGCTTCTATGCCCTCACATGCTGCCGAGGTAGTGATGGTGGGATCCACACAGACCCAACACATTCTTTCAAAAATGAATGCAGTTTACAGAGGTGGTATGAGATTTCATATCAGGGTATTAGGGAGAGACAAAACTAGAATTTTCATGATTTCTAATTCCCATCCTGCTCATCTAGTGAGTCCTTTGAGGATGTTCCTCTGTTGACTTAGGTCATTCTTTGTGTGGACATTTAAAAAAATGTAGCAGGCTGATTGGTAGGTTTTAGAATCCAGTGCTCTTTATTGGGATTAGTGGGGCATCCATAAGGCACAACAACAGGGTAAGGAGCTGAATTTAACGTAGAGTTAGCAACCTCGTTAGTGCACATTTTGAGAGGCTGCAGAGAGAAGAAGGGTGGAGGCAATGTGACATCTGTGTGACACAGAACTAATAAAGTGCTTTAAAAGAATTCATCTATATTGGGGTATAGATGAAATTTCACGTTAAAAATTCACCACACAGTTTCAGAGGGGAAATACTTCAATTTGTACCTAAGAATGATCAAATGAACATTTAAAACAAAGGTGTATAAGCACAGACTCACACACAAGCATTCCTTCACGGCTGAGCTTTTGCAATACCAAGTTATTTTTGGTGCTGGATTTTTACCCAGAGGAGGTTTTATGGCTGTTAAATCCCCCTGAAAGCAAAGGTTATAGTAGAAATGCTGACAGGAGTCCATGTCATGGCAACACTTGTGAGCCTGGTTTTATTAAAACAATAAGCAACCTTTGTTAAAACACGAGTGATATAAGAAAGAAAGGAAGGAAAGAAAGAAGGAAGGGAGAGAGGGAGGGAGGAAGGGAGGGAGGGAGGAAGGGAGGGAGAAAGAGGGAAAGAAGGAAGACCCCCTTCCTGAGTCTAATGTCTAACCTTCTCTGCTGTTTCTTTACCCTGGCTCTGATCTACAGCTTGCTGAGTCTCACATGCAAATGCTGATTTGAAATCAACCTTTGTATACCAGCTCTTTAAGAAAGGACAGTAAGACAACCAGGACAGGGAGCTTAGATCTGCACTGTGGGTATGGAGTGTATTGGATATACTTAGAATTGGCAATAGAATCTGTGTTTTCAATCCCTAATTGATTTTGCACTTGCTTTTGGGCTGGATTATTATCTAACAAATTGTGTCGGTTTCCTCCTTTATTGCCAAATAACACATTGAGTTCAAAGTAATACAGCATGTTGTATATAATGTATGTACCACAGAGAAAGCTGAAGGCTTCCCTCAAACAGTTTCTGGTCAGAAAAAAAGAAACTGCTGTAGGATGGTCTGTATGTCAGATTACTCTGATCGGTCAATAAATAAAACACTGATTGGCCAGCGGCTAGGCAGGAAGTATAGGCGGGACTAACAGAGAGGAGAAAAGAACAGGAAGGTGGAAGGAGTCACTGCCAGCCACCACCACGACAAGCAGCATGTGAAGATGCCGGTAAGCCACGAGCTACGTGGCAAGGTATAGATTTATAGAAATGGATTGATTTAAGATATAGGAACAGTTAGCAAGAAGCCTGCCATGGCCATACAGTTTGTAAGCAATATAATAAATCTCTGTGTTTACTTGGTTGGGTCTGAGCGGCTGTGGGACTGGCGGGTGAGAGAGATTTGTCCTGACTGTGGGCCAGGCAGGAAAACTCTAGCTACAAGAAACTTTTAAATTCATACCACATTTGGTATCTACAAAGGGAATTATGGTGACCCTACAGGGTATGGAGTCATGGGGAGACTAAGAGTTACTCTTTTCTACTTCTTACCCAAACAGATACAATGTACATAGTGTTTGCAAGAGAAGCCCAGTGTCAGGAAAACAAGAAATGTCCAGGAAATAACTTTACAAAGAAGAGACACAAGTGATAAACATCAGCAAAGTCAAACCAAGGTGCCAAGAAAACCAGACAAAATATAATGAAATTCTCCCCCAATAGACTTTTTTTTTTTTAGATTTTCCTTTTACTAGAAGGTACAGAAAGTAACAAAAGGGAATGTGATGGTTTGGAACCTCACGTTGGGCTAAAGGCAAAAGCATAGTGAATTGGAGAGAAATTTTCCATCGCCTAGAGAAGGATCTGAACTCACCAGAAAAAATGTGCCTGAATTTGCTCTGCTTATTACATTTCATGGGGAGGCTCTATGCTCACATCTTCCAGCTAGCAACTTCCATGGTTTTTTAACCCACATTCTTAACCAGCCTGAATATTATAATCACTTGTGCCTGGCTGGGGTCCCAGTGTATGTCAGTGGTTCTTGAAGTTCCCAGGTGACCGTAGGGTGCAGCTAAGCCTCTGAACCACTGACCTGAGGGGCCTCCTAACCCCAAAAATACTGACCTCTTTAGCTAAAGAGAAACCACAGATGTTTGAGGCAGGGCAATTCTTTAGGGTGATTTGCCTGTTATCAGCATTCACAATGCGGTCCTGTAGCACACAGCCCGCTTAAAGCAGATGTTGAATGGCACTAACAAATGGAAGTCTCCGAACCCTTCTTTCTCTAACAAGTGACAGGCCCCTGTTAAAAGAATGATCTGTTGTATTAACTGCCAGGCCTACTCCACTATAAACTAGCTGACTGTTGCTTGCTTGCAGGAAATCACATTGTAGACAGCAGTACATTAGCATTTGTAGAAGCTCAGGCCCCCATGTGCCTGGTGGAGCTTCATCTCATGCAAGTGGGAAGGCTGGAATTACGAATTGTTCCAACCATTTGAAGAATTGTGTTGAATTCAACCAGTTCCTTCTTCATCAGCTGTTTTTAAGGCCAAGGAGCTCAAGAGTGTGGATAAAATTTGGGGTATGGAAAGGGGAAGACAAGCACAGTGAGGACCCCCGAAAGCCCATGGTTCTCTTCCTCATGCACTTTTGAAGCTTTTTGTGTTAGTCTCATTTTCATGACTATCAACTGTTAATCTGGCAAAAGCTTGTTTCTAAGAAGCCAACAAATAGCATATGTACAAACAAGCCTGCTTTCTGGTTCATTGATAGGAAACATCTTTTTGGCCAGCGAGCCTCTCATGACTCCCATTGGTCTTTATTAATCATATTGTGCTGGGGGTGGAGGGCAGGCATGTGCTGTGGCCAAGCAGTCACAGGTTCAGCTTGCAGCCAACACTGCACCCCCAAGCAGATGGTATTTTTTAATCATCTTTTTTATATGCTAAAAGTTTATTATGAGTCCCATGTTTCCTCTATTTATGCATTAATTTCATAGGTTATATTTCACAAGGTTGTTTTATACCATCTCATTTTATTTCTGTAAAATCCCTATGGTATAGGGGAGACTGGCATAGTCATTATCTTTAGATTATAGAAGTGGAAGGCTCAATGACTCACATCATTTCCTGCCAAAGAGCATTCCATAAATAAATACAAAAACAACCTCCCCAAAACCACTGGGAATGGGACCAGAAACCTTACTCAAAATTTCATATAGTCCCTCAAACTCCATGCTTTCTTCCCAACAAAAAGCATTGCTTAGTAAAGTACTCATTACAATCTACTACCTTTTAAATGTATTGAAGATTAGAGTCTTGATGTTTTCCCTTTAAAGTTTTAAAGGAAAAAAGGTTCTGTTGGGATTACCCAATAAAAGTCAAACTGTCAAGTTGTTGCTAAGTTTATTGCTCCCTCACAGCTCTCCTCATTTTTAGTCTCTGCTTAGTGTCTTGCTGCCATGTGTAATTTGGTGGCTTCTGCTACATGCTTCAGTATCAAATCTGCTTACTCAAAATTTTGTAATCCTAATGTCTGAAAGATGTTGCTTCACCTTGGACAATTATGAACATCAGTTTTACCAGAATCTTCCAGCAAATGATTATAAAGCTTTAAACTAAATGTAATCCAAGTGACATCATTTAAAGTAAGATGTTTTTCTTGGAAGTAAACTTGTAGGAACTAAAATAATGAAGGAACTTTATTTTTAAAACATGTCTTTTGTGGACTGAGACTAGATCTCAAGAGAGATGCAGAAATTAAGTGCTTTTGGCTTAAGACATTTAGATTTTTGTTCCCCTGGAATATCATTGCTAGTTTTACAATGGCCTTTACTGTGTCGCTGGGGAAAGGCATGGGCTGCCCTCATCAGATCACATCACTTCAGTCTCTATAAATACCTCAGACTCACTGCTCTTACCAGTCAATTGTCATCCTCACATTTTCCTGACATTTTTCACTTATGCCATCTAAACTAGCCACAGGACAGTGACTGGATTTTCTAAGCCATGGAGCCATTCTGGTTAGCTCTTGTACTTCTTGCTCTTAAGTGGGACACACAATATTCCACAATGGCTTGAATTACTCAGAGAGCTTGGTACTGGGAAATTTAAAAACGAATTTGTGTTTTGTATTTGAAAAAAAAATATTCTGGTAAAGAAGAGACTTTGCACTAAACTTCACAAGAACAAGATAATTCTATTTTTATTTAAAAAACTCCTTTGTTGTTTTATTCAAACAAGGTTTTACTCTGTAAGCCCATGATCTTTCTCTGAACTCATGGTCCATCCTCATACCTACCTCAGTTTAATTATATCCTGAAAATATTTCCTGATTATGGGATATCTACTGGAGAAGAAGTTTTACTTTTGATTTTAATTATAATGCTAAGAATTTCAAACCAGATGATTTTGTTGCTGGATTGTGATTGTGGAGATTGCTGTTTATCTGCTTGTATCTTATCTACTACGTGTTTAAAGCTGGTTCCTGCTAATGAATACTGTAAAACAACAAATCAAACCAAAGCACAGACCAATGGAAGCAAACACAAAATTAAAAGCTAAAACAAACATATTTTTCAAGTCAGTGAGAACTGGATCTTTAAAGGGATTTCACAAAGCAAATGCCTGAACACACTGCCATGGAAAGTGCACATAAGCCATGGCCAGCAGCTCAGGTGTGTTATTCCAGCTGCCGAGGAGGTCAAGGAAGGAGGATTGTAAGTTTAAAATCTTTCTGGGACAGAGTGAGTTCAACACTAGCCTGGGAAACTTCATGAATGCTGTCTTTAAAATACCAAGTGGAAAGAGAATTGAGAATCTATCTCATAGAAAAGTGAGTAAAGTGTTTCCTTGGCATGCACTGGCCCTCAGTTTGATCCTCAGTACTGCAAACAAAGTGTATGTAAGTAAATGTTGGTGCATGGTGGGATGTATGTTTTATACATAACACAGCAAGAGATAAGGACAGAAGTTGTATTTCAAGATAGTTAAGTGTGGGGTTACTTGCAGGAGACATCATATTATGTACAAGTTTAAAGCTTAGTATAACTTTTCATGAAGTAAAGAAAACAAACATTATTTTTCTAGTTCATATTCTTATTCTACGTATGCCAGACAGTTTGTTGTGAATAAAAACTAGCCAGGAACTAAAACAACTCCAAGCTTTTCTAATTAAAAAAAAAAACTGTAGAAAGAAGTCATCCATAATCACAGAACTCATACACAGTTCCATCTTGATATTTCAGCATACTAGCAGATTTCATAAGAAATTTTAAGATTAACCCCCTACAATTTTCCATGAGTTACTCATCAAATATAATTTACTTGGGAAATGAACCCTAAACACAGAAAATTTTCCTGAGGAAATCTAGTATATAGATGAGAAGTCATAAAATCAGAATTAGAATCTGTTTCCCACTATCTGAATGACTGACTACCTTCCTACTTACACAGATCACCTAGCCCGGTTAAACTGTTTATGGAATGAGATTTAATCCCTCATCTTCATTCTGAGGATGGTGGTGCTTGACTTGTTTTCCTTCTAGTGTGTGAGAGTGGTGGTACTTGACCTATATTCCTTTTAAGAATACTTTAGAAACTATAATAAAGCCAATATATGAAGACACCATGGACGGTAAGAAACAAGGCTACTATTACTGGGTGACATAGGGAATGAACAGTAGTTTTTATTGATGAAATTTAAGGTATTTATCTTGAGAGTTAATATAGATTGTGTTCTGTGAGAAGCAAACTCTGAGGCGGAGAGTTACCAGTTAGGAGGTTTACTTAGGGATGTTCTAGGGACCAGTTGTAAAGGGAAGGATGCAGAATTGGACCGAGAGAAGAGTAGAGTGGAGGTATAAATGGATCTCGGAAGCCCTTTGCCCTACTTTGTCTAGCATAGGTCAAGGGAGTTCTAATCAGTCACTGAATGTGGATATCCCTTGGAAGGGCTTGGATTTGAATAAGGTGTCATCTTCATCTTTAGCCAAGCAATCTCACCAGCAGAATAACAGCTAGAAGGCAACATGCCAACAAGGACATAGGATTATTGCTCCTGAAGGGGGTCTGTATATACAAGGCTCATTAGTTGACAGAACAGGATAGTCAAATGCTCTTTTGTTTAGGTGGCATCACATAAGTGTCTCATCATGGTTCCCTTATTTTTCAGCATAAACAGCAAAAATTATATTAAAAGTCTTTTCTTGAAAACACTGTTAGCATAGTATTCGCAGTGAGCTTCATAATTCTACAAACTATTCACCTCCTAAATTTGATAATTAAAATGCCAAAGGCAATATTTTGAAATTCTAGATGGATTATTGTAAAGATGTAATGAACAGTTCAAGAGTCTTAATGATCTCACAGTGTGCTTTCTGGAGAAGGCCAGATCACCGTACTGCATATGCCTTTACAGAGCTGTTCCCATGTGTGCATACAGGATGTCTCACTTGGCACTTGGGATATGATGTGAGGGACTCATCTCTGTACCTCAGGACATAGTTGAGGTGTTGTACAAGTCAGAGAGCTTATGTGGTCCACACAAGGTTACAAGATGGACAAAGAAACTGAAGAGGGCAAAGCCCCTCTGTGACTCTGTGCAGCCCTCAAGGGCCTACATCCAATTACCAAACTGTTTCCATTAGACCCCATTCCCTAAGTATTCTAACTCCTGCCTTCACTAGGGCTATAGGCTGGGGACCGAACTCTCCACATGTGAGCCTTTGAGCGATGATTAAGGTCATTTCTTATATTTCTTTTTAAATTTTTAAATTTAATTAAAAATTAAATAATTTTTAAATTATTTAAATTAATTTTAAATAATTATAGCTGCTGATATCTGGCCTTGTCTTTCTTAGATGGCAGTTTTTTCCTTGATTTCTCCTTCCTCTTGTTTTTAGGAGAGTGTGGCATCTGTGCATTGCCCTGTAGGAAAGCCTTCTGGGGTCCTCATAGGTACAGCCACCAGGTGTTCCAGGTAAAACGTGTTTCTGGGTATTGGGAGATGACACTTAGGAATGGGGATGGGATTGGAGAATGCTGAGGGGGTCTGCAGAAAGGAGGAAAGCAAGGTCTTCCACTAGGATCTACTTAGTCCCATGGGAATGGGGGGTCAAAGTGAGGAGAGGCCACAGCAGAAGGTCTGCACCCCTCTGTGACTTGAAGTACAACATATGATGCCATTTGTTTTTGTTAATTTCGGCCATCCAGACTGACTTAAGATGAAATCTCAAAGTAGTTTTAGTTTGCATTTTCTCGATGGCTGAAGATGTTTTATTTTTTAAAAAGGTGTGTGTGTTTCTCAGACATTTGTTTCATTTTTTTGAGAACTCTTTGTTTAGTTATATGTCCAATTTTTAAGTTATTTTTCCTTGATGGTCAATTTTTTTGAGCTCCTTGTATATTCTAGATATTACCCTTCTAGATGTATAATTGGTATTTTTTTCCATTCTGTTGGATTCCTCTTGCTCAAATGATAGTTTCCTTTGCCTCACAGAAGCTTTTAGCTTCATGAGGCCCTATTTCTTAATTGTTGAACTTAAATGTCTGTGCTATCAAGGTCCCCTGTTCAGAAAGCCCTTCATGTATCAGTGAGTTCAGGTGTAACCCTTACATTCTCTCTCTCTCTCTCTCTCTCTCTCTCTCTCTCTCTCTCTCTCTCTCTCTCTTTGATTTTTTTCTTTTTTCTTTTTGGTTTTTCGAGACAGGGTTTCTCTGTGTAGCTTTGCGCCTTTCCTGGAGCTCACCTGGTAGCCCAGGCTGGCCTCGAACTCACAGAGATCCGCCTGCCTCTGCCTCCCGAGTGCTGGGATTAAAGGCGTGCGCCACCACCGCCCGGCTCTCTCTTTGATTTTTGAGACAGAGTTTCTCTGTGTAGTTTTGGTGCCTGTCCTGGATCTCTCTCTGTAGACCAGGTTGGCCTCGAACTCACAGAGATCCACCTGGCTCTGCCTCCCTAGTGCTGGGATTAAAGGTGTGTGCCATCGGCGCCTGGACCTACATTCTCTTATATCAGATTCAGTGTATCAGGTATCATGTTGAGGTACTTGGTCCAATTGGAGTTGAGTTTTGTGCAGGGTGAAAAGTGTGGATATATTTGTTTTCTTCTACATGTAGCCATCCAGTTTGACCAGAACCATTTGTTGAAGATGCTGTCTTTTCTTCAGTGAATATTTTTGGCTTCTTTGTCCAATATCAGGTGTTTGTAGGGATATGAACATCTGTTTGTGTCTTCAATTCTATTCTGTTGTTTAATATGCCTGTTTTTATGTCAGTAATATGCTGTTTTTATTACTATAGCTTTGTTTACAGCTTAAAATCAGGAATAGTGATGCACCAATACGTTGTTTTATTGTTCAGAATTGTTTTAGCTCTGTGTGTGTGTGTGTGTGTGTGTGTGTGTGTGTGTGTTTTCACATGAAGTTTAAGACTATTTTGATCTCAATTTTTGAGAATTGTGTTGGGAGTTTGATGGATATTTCATTGAATCTGTATTGCTTTTGGTAGGATGGCTGTTTTCACAATAATAATCTTGCCAGTTTATGATCATGGGCGGTCTTTCCATCTGCTAATGTCATCTTCTTTCTTCAGTGTGTTAAGTCTTTTCTTTTTATTTAAGTCTTTCATTGGCTTAGAGTTATTCCAAGATATTTTGAGGCTATATATTACAAAAGATATTGTTTTCTTGATTTTGTTCCTGGTGTGTTTGTCATTTATCATAGGAAGGGTATTAATTTTGAATCCTACTACTTTGATGAATTTATTTAGCATCTTGTAGACATTTCCTGGTGGAGTCATTTGATTCTTCTATGTACAAAATCACATAAAGATACTATGACTTCTTCCTTTCCTATTTGTATTCCCTTGATTTCTTTCAGTGATCTTATTGGTGTATCTAAGACTTCAAGAACTGTATAGAACAGGTTTAGAGAGAGTGGAAATCTTTGTCATGTTCCTGATTTTAGTGGAAATGCTTTGAGTTTAGTTACATTTATAATGATGTTGACTGTGGGTTTGTTGTGAATTGCTTTTTATCATGTTGAGATATGTCCCTCACATTTCTAGTCCTTCCAGTACTTTTATCTTAAAGAGATGTTGGATTTGTCAAAGGCCTTTTCTGTATTTAATAGGAGGGTCATATGTTTTCTATCCTTTGGGAGATTACACTTATTGACTGATGTATATTGAACCATCTCTATATCTCTGGGTTGAAGTCTATTTAATCCTTGTAGATAATCATTTTATTTTTGAGACAGGGTTTCTCTGTGCAGCTCTGGCTGTCCTGGAACTATCTGTGTAGACCAGGCTGGCCTCAAACTCGGAGATTTGCCTGCCTCTGCCTTCAAAGTGCTAAGATTAAAGGCATGTGCCACCACCGTCCAGCTTGGGGAGTTCTTGAATTAATTTTGCAGGTATTTTATTGAGAATTGCAGTATGAATCTTAAAGGTCCTTATTAATAAAAATCAAACCTGAGGCCAGTTATTGGGGTGAACACTGGATGGTCAGAGAGACAGAATAAGCCACAGCTATCTTACCTCGCCGGATCCTCAGCTGGTCTTGTTTCCTCAGACTGGAGGCCTCTGAGTCCTAATCCAGAATGGGTCTCAGCTGAACTGCTGCTAGAAGCCTGAATGCTTAACCAGCCCAAAATGCTTCTCCAGGCCAAAATGCCTCTCCAGGGCAAATGCCTCTCCAGGCCAAATGCCTCTCCAGGGCAAATGCCTCTAGTTTCTGGTCCTCACGCCTTATATACCTTTCTGCTTTCTACCGCCACTCCCTGGGATTGAAGACTTGCTTTCTGGGATTAAAGGCGTGTGTCACCACGCCTGGCGGTTTCCAATGTGGCCTTGAACTCACAGAGATCCAGAGGAATTTCTGTCTCTGGAATGCTAGGATTAAAGGCGTGTGCTACCACTGCCTAACCTCTGTTTAATATTGTGGCTGTTCTGTCTCGACCCCAGATAAGTTTATTAGCATGCACAATATTTTGGGGAACACAATACCACCACATTTCCTCTCTTTTTGTCTAAAATTAAAAAAGCTTATAACTAATACAAGAAAAATTATCCAATAAGTATATACAATATGCACAGTCAAGATTACATTAATGATGTCTAGTCCATAAACATTTGACAGATTCAGACAAAAAAACTCCATTATATATATTAACAATGTCCAGTCCAGTAACATTTGATAAATTCAGACAAAAAATTTTCATTACTTATCTTATTTAAAACAAGTAGTTCCTTTTTAAAAGTAGATTCCATTTTTTAAAAGTAGATTCCATAATCTCCCTTTTTATCTTATCATATCCATATTCTCTCTTTTTTCTTTTTTTCTTTTGCATCCATGTTTATAAGGGACAATGATCTATAATTTTCTTTTTTTGTTGAATTCTTGTATGGTTTTGGTATCAGGGTAATAATGACATCTAAAATCCCATACTAACAATAATACAATGATAGTGGATGACTTTAATACACAACTTTCACCAATAGACAGATCATCCACACAAAACAATTTAGTTTCTCTGTTTGGAGAAACTCAGGAGTTAAAGAATATTATAAATTAAACGGATTTAACATATATTTCAGAACATTGTACCAAACATTAAAAAATGTATTTTCTTCTCAGAAGTCCATGGAACTTTCTCCAAAGTTGACCACATGCTAAGATACAAAGCAAGACTCAACAAATACAGGAAAATGGCAATAATATCCTGCATCCCACATGACTGTCATGTATCAAAGCTGGATATCAACAACAATAGAAATGGGAGAAAGTACAGAAAGTCATCGAAGCCAAACAACACACGAGTGAATGGAAATTGGGTCAAGGAAGAAATCAAGAAGAAAATGAAAAACATTTTTGAATGAAAAACTTTGAATGAAAATGAAAACACTACATACAAAAATCCATGGAGGAAGTTCTGGGAAGAAAGTTAGTAGCATCAAGTGCCTACAATAAAAAAAAACCCTGGAGAAATCTCATATTAATAACTGAATGATCACTGTAAATCTTTAGAAAAATAAAAGGAAACAAAATCCAAAAAGAGTAGTTGGAAATAATCAAACTCATAACTGAAGTAGAAATGGAGAAAAATGTAAAGAATCCATGAAATGAAGAACTGGTTCTTTGAAAAAAATCAACAGGATTGACAAACCTTTATTTAAGTTATCTAAAAGAAAAAGAGGGAAGATCCAAGTTAATAAAGTCAGAGGTGGAGAAAGAGACATTACAATAGACACCAAGGAAATTTAAAGAATTATAAGTTTATACTTTAAAAATCTATATTCTACTAAACTGGGAATCCTAAAAGATATGGATGAATTTCTTCTTGTAGATGACCAACCAAAGTTAAATCAAGATGGAGTAAATAAACTAAAGATACCCATAACATTTAATGAGACAAAAGCAGTGATTAAAAATCTCTTAGTTAAAACAAGTCCAGGTCAACCAGGTGGGTTTGGCATCACCAAAGTAATAACAATTGGGAAACCTTGGTGATACTACTGATATGCGTGAGAAAGAGCTGTTTTGGAAAATTATCTGAAAAGTACAACCTAATATAAGTGTTACGTAGGACCACAGAAATTACAGTTCTCTTAGGAAGACCAAAACATGCTTTGCTTATTATCAAATTCAAATAAGCAAAGTTAGGTAGGTGGACAAATTTTGCTTTATATCTGAACCTGCTATTTGGGTTAGTTCCTATAATTTAAATCCACTGTGTTTAGCCCTATTTTGACCAGTGCTAATCCTAAAACAATTTTCCTTTTTTTTTCTACTCCCCTATCTAGCTCAGTTAGTGAATAGATTCATTTGAAAGAATTACTACGTTTCTGTCTTTGGCAGGGTATCAGGGGATGCCAAAGGAAGCAAACCATAGACTATTTGAATGAGTGGGGCTTTGTAAATCTAACCGACTACAGTGAGCTTTCCTAAGACACTTCAGAGGAGTTACAGACAGGTCAAGTTCTTTACACAAGTTCACAGAGGTACTTGGCAGAGTTTGGACAAAAATCTTGGTACACTGATTTTTTTTTTTACGAGAGAGAGAGACAGAGAGAGAGAGAGAGAGAGAGAGAGAGAGAGAGAGAGAGAGAGACAGAGAGACAGAGAGAAAGAGAGAGAGACAGAGACAGAGACAGATTGTGTGTTTTATGTACATGTGAGTGTGAGTGTATACTCAAATGTGAGTATATGAGCACATGAGTACATGTGAGGGATGAAGTCGATGTCCAATCTCTTCCATTGCTCTCCACTTTTATATATTTTTAAAGACAGGATCTTTCATTGAACCTGAAGGTCCTCATTGGTGGTTCCCAATGCGCTTCATTTGGCCCAGTGCTGGGGTTACAGGTTCATGCTACCATGTCAGGCTTTCTACATGGGTACCAGTGGTCTGAATTTAGGTCCCGTGATCACACACATTAGGCACTTTCCAAACTATACCACCTCCCCAGCCCTGCATTGATTCTTAAGTTACCATTTTCATTAAAACAAATAAATTCCCCAATGTATAGAAACCTTGAAGTCCCACTTCGGAGAACTTATATATCTGTTGCATATGTAGATGAATATAATAGTGTCACATGTGTTCTCTGTTCCAAGATGAATGCTGAAGAGCTCAGGACAGAGTACAGGTGAACAGTGCTTTCTGGTGAAGAAACAATGGTCTAACTGGATTTTGCTTTACATTATGTGTAGAGTTACAGTCCTAATTTTACCAGTTGTTGGATTAACGGTAGGCATGGTTAACTTCCAGTCCTGAGGTTGCATCTTTTTTTTTGTTGTTGTTGTTTTGAGACAGGGATTCTCTGAGTATCTCTGGCTGTCTTGAAACTCTCTCTATAGATTAGACCTTGAACTCAGAGATTCCTCTCCCTCTGCCTCCCAAGTGAGCCATTGCAGCCCAGTTTAGTCCATCCTTTGTCTCAGATATTGCGTCTCTGTTTCTAAATCACAGATAAAACAGACTATGGTGTTCAACCTCCCTGATGCTGCAACCCTTTAATATAGTTCTTCATAATGTAGTGACCCCCAACCATAAAATTATTTCATTGCTACTTCATAACTGTAATTTTGCTACTGTTATGAATAATGTAAATATCTGTGTTTTCTGATTGTCTTAGGCAACCCCTGTGAAAATGTCATTTGACCTCTAAAGGGGTTGCAACCCACAGTTTGAGAACCACTGATGTAGATGACATGAATTACCTTTATATACTATAGGGATTAGGAATGATAATGACTTGTCGAAGTTGAAGGGGAAGGAAGTGATTTTTTTTAATAGTGTATCTAAGAAGTACTACTAAAAGAGGATGTTACTTCAGGTTCCTTTTCATGGTTATTGTTTAAATATTATCTAACATCTATGGTTATTGTGCATTGAGTATGTATGTCAGATTTTTATAAGGCTACTTGACTAAGATAGATGTAACACTTAATCTTGATTGTAAACTTGATGGGATTTCCTCTCCCATGACAGTGAAGATGATAGTGAAGAGTCTCCAAGGCAGAAGAGAGTCTAGAATTTTGTTATAGAAAGATGAAGGTCAGAGATGATGAGCTTTCTAGCAGGGGCTTTGGAATTGCCCAGTTGGACTCAAAGCTTTTTTTTGCACCACTACTAATTTTGAATCTTATATAGCAAAGTTGTTTCACTTCCCTGAGCTTTAGCTTATTCTTTTTTTTTCTTTTTTCTTTTTCTTTTTTTGAGACAGAGTTTCTCTGTGTAGCTTTGCGCCTTTCCTGGAACTCACTTTGTAGACCAGACTGGCCTTGAACTCACAGAGATCTGCCTGCCTCTGCCTCCCGAGTGCTGAGATTAAAGACATGCACCACCACCACCTGGCCCAGCTTCTTCTTATGTACAAAAAAAAAATCGCAGCTGATTTAGCTGTGCAGGGTGGATTATGTCCATAATCTTAACACTTGTGAGCTGAAGCAAGAGGATTGCTGTCAAGTCAGGGCCAGCTGAACTCCACCTATAGCTTGATCTAGAGTGTGAGACATTGTCTCAATCAATCAATCAATCAATCAATCAAAGTATACATACATAAAAAAGAATAAAGGATGCTTTGGATCACCAAGCCCAGCAACTGTGGATTTTTTTATCCACATAATGAAATTATTATCATGTAATAGAAAAAAGATCAATTGTATGTGGAACCGAAGAGCTGACATAAAATACAAGAGGGTAGTTAAGGGGAGCTCATGGTCCAGTGGAGGTTAGTATGACCCAGGAGCCCTTAGTCTAAGATATGGGAGTCATAATGAAATGAGTCCTTGCCAAGTTGACAATCTGTTGTTAATATTCTATGCACTTACTGAAGACCTACCATATACAGATTATTATATCATTTATTTTACATGTTACACAGTTCATCATTTAATCTAGACTAAAAAGAAGAGACCACCAGCATCTCTTAGTTTGTCCACTGCCTTGAGTTTCCTGCTCTGGTTTGGTTCTCATCTGCCCTTCTGCTATTGCTGCTTCTCTACCTGTGCAGATATCTTGGTAGCTATTCAGTTGTTTAAAGCAATATGCTTATACTTATTCTTTATTTTATAAATGCCTTAGGAAAACACTGAACATTCATTTCCTATTCGAAATCTCCATAGGTCTTCTCACAGCTAGTTCTTAAACAACTGTTGGCTGTCTGAAACAAACAGGGAAGAAGAGGAAATGGTGATATCTTTTGCTTCTCACTTAATTGATAGCAGGGAGAAAGCAGGGGCCCTTGAGAGTAGTAGATGCTTTCTTGCTTCCTAGGGTCCTAGCAAATTAATGGCCACTAAAACATCCCAAGCTAATGTCTGCGATGTCCTTTGGCTTGCAAACTTGAGGACTGAATATTATGAACAAGAAGGAGGATGAGTTTCAGAAAGGAGTTTATTGTTGGTTCAAAGCTGAGAATGTAAACTCTGATAGACTCAGAGAATGTACCACAGAAAGGGTTGCCATTAAGAGTCATTGTCTAGGGGTTAAGAGATGATGGCTTTCTTGGCTTGAGGCAAAGGAGGTGAGCTGGTCAGTCAGTTTGGTCTACCCATGAGGTGTCCATTACCTCTTAGGTGCCTGGACTGGAGTTCCAGTCTCACTCAAAATGTCAAAGGAGAGGAAAGATAACCAAAAGCCAAACTATGAACCTGAGTCCTCAAACATCTCTGGCCTCTGGCCTGGATAGAAACAAAGTCATTTTTAGCTTTCAGCTAAGAACAAGAACTCAAGGTCCCTGTCCTTACACACCTGATCTGTTTTTTTTTTTTTATCTCCTGCTGTCATTGTTACATGCACTGATTTTGAGTTAATGTGATCTATTCATGACCTAAGTATCAGGGTCATCAGTAACATGGACCTAATTTGTCTGTTTCTAGCTTTGTAAAATGCCAGAGACATCTTTTTTTTACCACATGTAAGATCTTGCCATTATGTTAACATGTGCTATGTTCATTGTTTAGGTACACACAAATGTATGTACTTCATCTTTTAATGATGTAGAATAATGGCCTGGGGCTCTACAGTCTGCATTATCTAATGTATCAATCAGATATCTTCTGATATTTAAAAATCAAGTCATGTGTAAGTTACTGAATAGCTCCATTATATACATTTAAACCTATTTATAGAGTTATTACCTGCTTCTCTGTATGTGATTTTTTAAAAAATGAAGTCATAATAGAAATAATGACCAAGAATTTATTTGGTTTACCTTTAGTACTACCTGATG
>CABHPQ010140654.1:0-29882 GCA_902168405.1 Peromyscus aztecus | reverse complement strand
TTCTCCACATTGATAGGCCCCGGAGTCGCTCCCCCAGCCCCCAGTAACTCCTGGCTCTGCTGTATGGTGCTGCTTCTGAAAATGACATTACTCGGCCTGTCCCAGCAAGGCCTCCGTTTTATGCACATTCTTGTCTGAACACTTGAGAAGCGATGGCAGAGTGGGCCAAAGCTTTGTGGGTTCTGAAGCCTTTTAGGTTTCACGTGAGGAGCTGCAGAAGGTAGTAAGGACCTTACCATGCGCCAGGCACCGGCTGAGGTGTTTTGCAGACATCGTCTTTAAAACTGTTTTTTACTCAGTTGCGGGGAGGGGGAGTCAGAGGACAGCCTGTAGGAGTGAGTCCTCTCCTTTCATCACGTGTGTCCTGGGAACTGGACTCAGGACACAGGCATGCCCCTTGACCTGCTGAACCGTCTCACTGGGTTCTCTCAACACACACACCCCCCACACCCCGCCCCAGATGCAGCTGCTGGAGGGGACTGACAGGTACCCCAAGGGCACACATCAGCCCTTGTTGGGACTGGGCCCAACCACTTTCTCAGCAGGCTCCTGGTGCCAAACTCCAGGCTTGGGGCTGAAGAGTCAGGGTAAGGGACACCCAGTTCTGCCCTCTGGAATAGTCCTAGCACCTAGATTTGTCCAGTCCTTACATCGGGAGCTCACTGTCTCACACCACAGTGCTCTGAGTACTTCCTTCACTCCTTGGAGATCACAAGCCGTCCCTCCTGTTCACCCAGAGTCTCTGCACCTCCTCCCCAGCATGCCTTTCTCTCAGGTTCCCATTATTAAAGAATTCTGGGAATGCTGCCTCTTGCAGGAAGTCTTCTTTGACTGCTCACCCCGTGCCCTGGCCCTCTGGCCTCTTATGTGATGGGGACACACTTCACACACCCCAGGATCCCCCACCCCACCCCAGGGGGCAGACTGCAGCCAATCTCTGGGTCTTCTGTGCCAAGCTAAGTGCTATGAAAAGGTTGCTGGGAACTGGAAAAGACCTGAATTTGGGCCGAGCTCCATCCCTGGGTGACTACGTGGATCCTTGCTCCTGCCTGAGTCTCGTTCCCTCTGTGTGGCCTCTGCCTCCATCCTAGCCCTGTGGGCGGTAGATGTACCCGCATGGTGCACCTTTGCAGAGGTGTCAGCAAGAGCGTTCAGATCCAGTGTCCCTGTTCACAGGGGACCTTTTCTTCTCCCGAATAGCCAGATGGGCCTGGGGTTCCTCCCGCCCTGCCTCACATCTAGAGTCCCTTGGCTCCAGCACATGAGCCTGGTATGTGGAGGGCTTCTGTCTATTCCGACAGAGGCCTTGGCAGGCCCAGGCTGGGACCTAGGAGTCAGGATTCCAGACTTCCCGGAGCCAGGAAGGGAGCGGCTGGGGCTGGGTTCAGCCTGGAGCCCCACAGAGGTCCAGGCTCTTGTCCTACCAATCCATGCAAGAGTGGGAGCAATTGCCATCCCTGAAAACAAGGCAAGCCAGACTAAAGGGTTTTAGATACAGGCTCCGTCCGGCAAAGGGGCTGTGGACAGCTCCACTGTCCTTCCTGAGGCTGCTGGGCCACCTTACTTTTCCCTGTGGGCTCCTTGCCATTGGGAGATGAGGACAGGTGCTCATACCCTGAGCTTGCCCAGCTCAGGCCACACTGCCTCTCCCTGGACTCCTGACTTCCCGAGATGCTTTGGGTCAGTGTGGCTGAGGATGGAATGAACTGGCTTGACTTGAGGTGGCCAGAGTAGGGAGCAAGCTGGGTCACACCATCAAGAAAGAAGCTGTTCAGCCAGGCCCAGCACTCAGGAGGCAGAGCCAGGTGGATCTCTGTGAGTTCAAGGCCAGCCTGGTCTACAGAGCAAGATCCAGGGCAGGCACCAAAACTACACAGAGAAACCCTGTCTCGAAAAACAGTACAAAACAAAACAAAACCAAACAAAGCTGTTCTACCAGTCCCAGAACTACGCTCAGGGCCCAGCACCTGGGGTTGTGTCTTCTCCCACTAGCCCCTGCCCCATTCCCTGGCTCAGGCATGGATAGGGCAGAGGTGTGATTGGGCAGGGGGAGATGTGGCTGGACAGTGGACAGGTCACACTTCTCAGCACGTGGAGAGTGCAGGGTGGGGGAGGCCTGTAGTCATGGGATGTCTGCCATCCAGGCAGCCAGTCTAGTGGGGGAAGGACAGACCTACTGTCACACAGGAGGCTTAAGGCTCTGTGAAGGGTGGGAGAAAGCACAGGGGACTGACCCTTGACTGATCCTTGGGAGAGGGTCAATGAAGGCTTCCTGGAGGGTCTATGTGGGCTGATGCTATGTCCTAAATGAGTGCCAGGAGCCATGTGTATTCTTGGACCGGGTTCTAAGCAAAGGAAGATGGCGTCCTGGCTTGCTTTGTCCTGTCCTAACTCCACTCTCAGGTTCTCCCCCCATCTGCTGCCTCTTACCCTCCTTCCTCCAGCTTTCCCCCTCTAGGTCCTCCTTGATTTCTCCTAAGGATGGCCCTTCCGAAGCCCCCATGAGCCCCAGGTCCTGTTCTAGTCCACTATCCACAACTCTCCATGGCCTTCAGGTTAAACCCAGACTTCCATGGGAGAGGAACCTGTGTGATCTGAGCCCTGCCGATCTCCTTAGCTTCCAAGAGGCAGAGAAAGGTGAGACCAAGGTTGAGGGGGCCTAGCTGCCTCTTCCGGATGGGGCAGGCGGAACTTCCCAAGATAAGGGCAGCCAACAATGGGTAATGGGTCTGTGTGGCCCGGCTTGTCTCCAGGCCAGAGGAAATGAACAGCCTTCGCACCACTGATCCGCTGAATCCTTGGGCATCCGCTGGTAGGGTGACCCAGACCGGGGGAGCTGTTCCCACCAGGGGGCTGCGCCTGCTACCCCTAGTTCCCTCCTTCCAGGACCATGCTTATCCCTAAGGGACTTAGGGGAGGGACTTGGAAGGGCACACACACACACACACACACACACACACACACACACACACACACGGTTTGGGAAATAGGCCTTTGCTAGACACAAGGGCCTAAGACACACACTGTACCCAAATATGAGGGTCTATTGGTGGGATTTAGGCATCAAGTATGGCTGTAAGGGAGATATCTGGATGTCATGGACTACTCTCTCAGTAGCCCAGAACAGACTCTGCTGCCTTGAGAGCAGTCCATGATACTCAGGAGGGTCGGAACCCCATGGCTATCCCATCAGGACCAGGCTGTGACACAGACATGAGGCAGAAAAATGCCTTGAGTTCCTCCCTAGCTGCACCTGCGTGTATGAATCTGGCAGGTCCGTTTCTGCCTTGGGGCCCGGTCTTCACGTTGATAAAACAGAGCCCTTGTCCACTAGCCAGCCAGTGGAATGTGCACAGGTCATGGGTGCTGTTGGGCAGCAGGCTGGGGACACACTACCGTGTGTGTTGGGGTGGGCCGCAATCTCTGCCATGTTCCTTCCCAGCTCCTAGATGGAAGCCTGTGCCTGGCCCCAGTGGGAGCGGCTGCTCTTCCCGATTCAGGTGACATTCTAAACCAAGAACAAACACGGAAGCCCTTAGATAACCCTAGAAAGCCAACTCCTTCCTTCACTGTTCAGAGTGGGAAACTCAGGAAACCAAGGCTGAGCCTCCATGTGTCAGAGGAGGGTCGGGAACACACATTTCCCGTAGTCTGTCTTCAACTTGGAGGGTTGTGGGGCTCAGAAAGTAGAAGGACGTGCTCCAGTCCCCCTAGCCTGGATGAGGCCACCCTTTCCATCCCATGCTGTGGTTCCAGCTCCTAGTCTGAGGTGTGGCTGCAGAGATCAAAACCCTTCAGGAGCCAGGAGTGCTTTTGGCATGGAGGGTGTACCCCATCCTCTGAGGGATGCAAGATGGTATGGCACATCCTATCAAGGCCAAGAGAGACTCGAGTGTGGATGCCCCAGGTTTCCAGCCACACCCATCAGCCAAGCTGGGTGGGTGGAGTGCAGGGGAGCTGGCCCAGCTGCTGGCCCTCCTGGGAGAGGGATCTGTGAGAGCAGCTGTGGGTGGAGGGAGGGAGCAGGGGTGCTAGCAGATCTGGGCAGAAGAAGCAGCTGATAACCCAAGAGTATGGCGGGACCCAGAAGAGGAATGTCTGAGAGTAGCTGCAGATTGGGCACCAGGACCGAGAGGGAGAGAGTGGAGAGCTGAGCCTAAGTCAGGCAGGAGGGCAACAGGAGTTGGTTGATATGAACATCTCCAAAGACAAAATCCTAAATGTCAAGATCCCAAAAGATAAAAATCCCAAATTCTAAAATTCTGAGTGATCAAATCTCCAAGATATAATTTTGTGTGTGTGTAGGAGCAGGTAATTTTAAAGCATTTCTTTACAGGATTTCTGCATTTGGAGCAATGGAGGATGGAATTGTGTCTTTTGGATTTTAGGATGAGAAGGGGCAGCAGCATGCAGAACAGGGAGAGTAAGCCATTCGACTGAATTTGTCTCCTGGGGAAAGGGAGGTGAGCCCAAAGTCCCCAGGACTGGGGTGAGGAGGGGCAGAAGGAGAGGGAGGAGCCACTGGGCCAGGGACTCCCAGCCGGGTGTCTTCCTGGGACAGACCTGGGAAAGGCTGAAGGGATGGGAACAGATGCAGGTGAGTTTGGGGGTCCTGTCCTAAGGTAGTGATGCTGAGGGCCTGAGTGAGCACTGAGGGGAAGGAGCAGGGCTGATCAGTTACCTCTGAGTGGCCCACAGTGCTAACCACCCTAGTGTTGGATGAAGGAGGCAGGAACCAGTCAAGAGCCAGACAGCTGACTGGGGTCTTAGCCCTTGGCCGTCACCTCTCCTCCTTTATGATGGCTTCTAATACTCCTAGAGACCTACCCAGGCAGCAGGCCCCATACTGACCTTTCATAAGTGTTCACTGTGGAAACCACAGAGCAGCCCTAAAAGGCAGGTCCAATGACATGCATAGACATCCAAATACGCAAGGATACTGTATGACTTTTCTGTTGATGTGACAAAACACCGTGACCATAGCAACCCATAAGAAAAGGTTTATTTTGGCAGATAGTTCTAGAGGGGATAAGAGTCCATCACCATCGTGGGAGGGAAGTATGGTGGGAGACAGGCGTGGCAGCGGGAGCTGGAAGCTGAAAGCTGAGGGTTCACATCACCGACAGGAAGTGGAGAGTGAACTTGAAATCACAAGAGTCCTTAAAACTTCCAAAGCCTGTCCCAAGTGATGTACTTCTTCCAACAAGGCCACATCTAAGCCTCCCCCAACAGTGTCACTACCTGGGGACCAAGTAGTGCAATTCCAGAGCCCGTTCAAACCATGTCACACACCGAGATGCAGAGCGCTTGGGCTCACACCCAGCACAGAAAAGGAGCTTGTGGCAGATGGGGCAGGCACACCTCTGACAGAGGACAGCTCACCTCTACCACTCCATCTAGTCAATTCAACTTCCCGTTTCAGTGACTTGATCATTCGATGTGATGAGGTAGGTCATTGAAATCACACAGGATATGATTATTGAAATTGTCTCTGATCAGCCATTTCCTGTAGCTTTTCTCTTCTTGGCTTCTACTTTCATTTTTAATTTTGTATGTGTGTATTCTGGGCTTGTGGTGGTCAGAAGACAACTTTTGGGAGGCCTTTCTCTCCTGCCGTATGAGTCTCACATGGTTGTCAGGCTTGGCAACAAGTACCTTTATCTGATGATCTATTTACTAGGCCTGTATCCCCATCTTTTTTTTTCAAGACAGGGTCTCTCACTATAGCCCAGACTGGAACTCATGAGGGACTTTTTAGACTGGTGGCATGGAGGGTCTCCAGCCATTTCCCAGTCACCAAGCACCCTTCCAAGCCATGCTTCCTCAACATAATCCTCTTGCCCTCCACAGAGGTGCCCGAGCTGGTTTTAGCCCCTGAGAATGATGGGCTCCTGTTCTTCCCTATGAAATCCCAGATCCTTAACTTGGTTTGTTAGCATCCATCCCCTGTCCTGACTCAGTCCCTCACGACTGCCCACCATCTGCCTAAGACCCACAAAGCTTAAAACCCACAGACACCTCAGCTCTGAGCTCTAGTCAGTCACTTGTAGCCATGACACATGGTTAATTATGGTTGCTATGGCTACTGGGATAGGAGATAAGTTCTCAGCAACAGGAGCATAAGCCCCCGGCTGATGCTGTAGTGAAACACTTATGGGGTAGACCAGTGAATGCCAGATGGCAAAACTCCTAGGCCCTTAAGATCATTTCATTCAAACTGTCTTGTCAAAGCTAGAGACTGAGTTTAGAGAGGGTCAAGGACTTACCCAAGGCCTCACAGCACAGGGGTGATCAAGGCACACAATAGTGGTCCATACGGGGTTCCACAGTCCTCAGGCCCTCTATCCCCACTGCTCAATGAATCTTCACAGTGGCTATCTGAAGCAGCCCCAGTTTCCAGACGGACAAGTGGGACCTTGGAGGGAGAAGAACAGGACTGAACCAGGTCTGCCTGAAACTCAACTCTTAGACTGTGTCTTAGTCATTGTTCTATTGTAAAGAGACGCCACAAATCCAAAACTCTTCAATTTTGTCTCAGGCAAACTTTTTAGGACAAGAGCAAAAACCAGTCACATTCTTTGCCAAAATGTCACAAGAATGGTCTCTAGGCCACTTACTAATATTCTTCCCTTCTGAAACGGCTTGAGCTGGGCTGTTACAGTTTACATCACTCTCAGGACTACTGTCTCCCATGTTCTCAGCTCCTTCTCCAGCACCATGTCTGCCTGCATGCTGCCATGCTCCCCGCCGTGATGATAATGGACCAAACCTCTGAACTGTAAGCCACCCCTTGCTGTGGGATGTTCTGTATGGCAAATGTGTTGCTAATAAAACACTGATTGGCCAGTGGCTAGGCAGGAAGTATAGGCGGGACTAACAGAGAGAATTAAAAGAACAGGAAGGTGGAGGGACTCTCTGCCAGCTGCCACCAGGACAAGCAGCATGTAAAGATGCCGGTAAGCCACGAGCCACGTGGCAAGGTATAGATTTATAGAAATGGATTAATATAAGATATAAGAACAGTTAGCAAGAAGCCTGCCACAGCCATACAGTTTGTAAGCAATATAAGTCTCTGTGTTTACTTGGTTGGGTCTGAGCGGCTGTGGGACTGGCAGGTGAAAGAGATTTGTCCTGACCGTGGGCCAGGCAGGAAAACTCTAGCTACAACCCCCCAATTAAATGCTTTCCTTTCTAAGAGTTGCCACTGTCACAGTGTCTCTTCACAGCACGAGGACTGTCAGGGAGTGACTAAGACAGGCTCTTACTGCACAGTATCATGAATGTAGTTATTGGGATTAAATCCTGATCAGTGCACAGAGGCAGGTGCCACCAAACCTGACAACCTGGGTCCCATCCCTGGAACCCATGTGGCAGAAGGGACAGCTCACTCCTGAAAGTTGTTCCCCAATACACTGTGGCACACGTCTATGCACCCAGGCACATGCACACACATGAAGAAATAACTCTAACACATGGTTTAAAATTGCACAATAGAATCTTTTATTCCATATAGTTTTGTATGTACTAATAAATAAATAAAAACAACTAAAATGCCCAATTTTATGGGCTAGATATTTTACCATAATTAAAAACCAATAAAAATGCAATATACCAAGAGCTATTGACTGTAACTCTAAATGGGAAAATGGCACAGAATTTAAATCATCTCTCAAAAAAGCTGTTTTGAAATTTGTCTTGATTTCTTGACCTGGAAGCTCTGGAGACTCTTGTCTCAAGCGTTAATAGGATAGTAATGGAATCAGATATGCCCCCCATGAAGGGAACGCAGGGGCTGCAGGGGTGCAGGCAAGGGAGCCCTTAGCCAGGGGGCAGTCACAGGGCCACAGGCTAGACTCACTTTGTATTCCCAAGTGGAGATCCTGCTGCTGCCAACACGGACTGAGCTCACTGCCAGCCCCATGGCAGAGGTGACATTGTTTGGGTTTTGAAGGATACATAGGAACTCCATACAGCTTGGAGAAATTTGAGGGGAAGAGTCCAGCTAGAGGAAATGGTGCGTGCAGAGGCCTAGAGGTGTGAGCTGGGGGCTGAGGGTGTGCCATCAAACCCCGCGCCAGCCTTAAGAACAGCGTCAACATCTGCCCAGGTGCCAAAACCAACACGCCCTCCGACATCCTCCCTGTCACCTTCCTCGACTGACCCTGGAGCCTTCTCAGCCTGTCAGTCAACAGCCTAAATTTACGGGGTGAGCAAGACTGAGTTCTGAACAAGCAGCACCGTCTACTCTTTCACACCTACCAAGGAAAGAGGCCTAGCATCCCCGACAGAAGAAGGCTGAGTTTCACCTCAAAGATGCTGTAACCGACTCAGGAGGAGGCCAGAGACAAACAACTCTGTGGGCCCTGGGTGGAGCCTGGTTGTGTGTGTGTGTGTGTGTGTGTGTGTGAGAGAGAGAGAGAGAGAGAGAGAGAGAGAGAGAGAGAGAGAGAGAGAGTGTGTATGCATGGTATGTGCACATGGCCCTCAGAATCCTCAGTGGTGAGTTGAAGATGAGCCATGCTCCCTTACCTGTGCTAGGTCATTAAGAAGCAGGCAGGTGCAGCTCACTGGGAGAGCACTTGGCTAGCCTGGATGAAACCTTGGGTTCAGTCCCCAGCACCACATAAACTGAGTGTGGTGACACAGGCCTGTAATCCCAGCACGTGGGAGGCAGAGGCGGGAGGACCAAAAGTTCAAGGTCATCTTTGACTGCATACTCAGCTTGAGGTCAGCCTGGGATACACAAGTCCCTGTCCTTTTTTCTTTTCTTTTCTTTTTTCTTCTTTTCTTTTCTTTTTGCGTGTTTGTTTTTGTTTTGTTTGGTTTTTCGAGACAGGGTTTCTCTGTATAGCCTTGGCTGTCCTGGAACTCACTCTGCAGACCTGGCTCTGGCCTCAAACTCACAGAGATCTGCCTGCCTCTGCCTCTTGAGTGCTGCCTGGCACAACTTCCTGTCTTTAAAAAAAAAAAAAAAAAAAAGCTATCCAAGTGTGCACACATTTAATTCCAGCCCTCGGGAGACAGGGAGGGGCAGGGGTAAGATAGGGGCAGATCTCTGAATTCAAGGCCAGCCTGGTCTACAGAGTGAATTCCAGGACAGCCAGAGCTACATAGAGAAACCCTGTCTCAAAAAACCCCAAACCAAGCCAAAACCAAAAACGAACAAACAAAATGCTGAGGGGCCGGCACGGTGGTGCAGGCTTTCAATCCCAGAAGTACCTAGAAAGTGGGTGAGATGGGAAGAGCATGAGCTTGAGGCCAGCCTGGGCTAAATAGTGAGACCCCATCTCCAAACTAACCAAATGAATGAATGAATGAGTAAATCAAAACAGAAGAAAAAATTGAAAGAAAGGGAAATTCCTGAATTTGAAAGTATATCTAAAAGGAAAATTTTACTTAATAAGTTAAGCCGGGCGTGGTGGCACATGCCCGGAATCCCAGCACTTGGGAGGCAGAGGCAGGAGGATTGTGAGCTGGAGGCCGACAAGAGGGAGATGGAGATTATTCCATGCATAATGGGCAGGGGACTTCCTTCCGAGGATGACAAAAATGTTCTACAACCAGATAATGGTGAGCATCACCACCAATGTCACTAGCAGTAAATTTTGTGTATTTCAACACAATTTTTAAGTGTATGCATGGATTAAAAGCAATCACAGTGACCACTGGAGTAGGAAATGGGATCAATAATAGCCATCACCCACTAAAACTTGCTGCCCAATGCAGGACTAGAAGAGGGCTTGGAGCAATGAACCTCCAGCCTAGCTGGCAGACCCAGAGGACTCCCTAGAACAGGCACACAGAAGAACACAGAAGGGATCCTGCTCAGAGAACTTTCAGGGGGACACGGAGACGTTGGCTGTTTGGAGGTCTCCTCCAAATGTCTGTGCATTGGGAATCACCCTCCATGTGCCACCTTGGCAGGAAGCAGGGGGCAGGTCTGCCAGAGAGCTGGAAGGGTGTGCAATCCCTTCTCCCTCAAGCTCACCTGGCTGGGTACACTGTGGGTTGCCATGGGACCCAGCTCAGTCCATTGGCCAAGCGCTTTATATCTTGAAGGAGTGTCCTGAGCACCAGAATGGCAGGGAGATACTCTTCTGAGACACAGGCTGAGAAGTGGAAGGAGGGGAGAATGAACAGACTTAGTCTTTGGAGGTTTTCCTGAGTGCTTACTACCTGTGACTTGCAGAGGGAATGGAAGAATGAGAGGGGACGGGTGGGTGAGTGTGAACGGTGTCTGCTCTTGGTCAGGCCCAGGGGGCAGCCAGGTGAGGTGAGGGTCTGGCAGAGGACCCGGGCTTACCCTTCTGGGAGTGGTCCCAGATCAGATGACAAGGATATCCATCGGCATTCTCTTTCAGAGACCAGGTGGGGGGTCTGGTCTCTGACAGGCTACCGGTCTCATAAAAGCAGTGATTGATGCTCTAGCCGGCTGTGGGCTGTGGTGTCGTCTGTGCCGTGTTTATTTATTTGTGAGAGCCAATTAGGTTCTGGCTCCTCGTCCCTCCGTCTGCATGTGTTCTAACCCCACAAGGGGAGGAGATGGATGCCTTGGAATTATTTTGCATGAAATTGCCGTGGAAAACTATTTGACCCGCGTTTGATTTCACCTCCTGTTACAGCATAATTTGTTCTCCTGAAACGTGTGGCAGCTGAGGGCCTAGGGAGGCAGATGTCCTGGGGGAGGTGGGGGCTCCTCAGACAAAGTGAGAGACATCGTGGTGGTAGTGGAGCACTGCCTCTGGTTGTGACCCAGTTTCCCTGTACCTAGGGAAAACTCTTAGAGCCCTATCAGCCTCAATTTTCCTGCCTGTAAAATGGGGACAAGGCCTGAAGGACACCCCCACTACCACTCCTGTGACCCATCTCTTTCAGCTAGGCCTCACTTCCTAAAGTTTATGGAGCCTATAAACATCACCAACAGATGGGGACCAAGCCTTTAAACTTTATAAAGTTTGATCTGTGACCCCTTTGAGGGGGATAATTCATATCCAAATCATAAAAGCTACTTGCTTCCTAGAGGCGAGAAATGATATGGAGAAAGCCCAATACTGGGTCTGGAGAGATGTCTCAGTGGTTAAGAGATGGCTGTTCTTCCAGAGGACCTGGGTTCAATTCTCAGCACCCATATGACAGTTTACAGCTCACAACTGTCTGTAACTCCAGTCCCAGGAGATCCTACAGAAGGTCTCAAAAATATAAACAAACAAATAAGGCTTGCTATTATTTCTAGAAGAAATGATCATCTCAGACAGGCTTTAGGGCATGAACAGAAGAGGCCTGGGTAAAGATGTGTCTTCTAATACGGCATCAAGAGAGATGTGGAAGAGAGGGCTGGGCTGACACCCTGAATTTGATCCCTGGGACCCACGTGGTAGGAGAGAACCAACTCCTGAAAGTCGTCTTCTGACCTCCATGTATGCATCATAGCACCCATGCACCCACACAAATAAAGTCTAATTAAAAAAATACTTTTAGTCAGAAATCAGCGGCTCACTGGCATTATCCTTTCCTCTGGTCCTTGGCCACCGTGGCTGTGAACTCATCTGATGTGCTATACCTTCCCTGATTACAGTGGGCTGAGCCCTCAAAAACTGAATCAGAAGCCAGGCGTGATGGCGCACACTTTTAATCCCAGCACTTGGCAGACAGAAGCAAGCAGATCTCTGTGAGTTTGAGGCTGGCCTGATCTACAGAGTGAGTTTCAGGACAGCCAGGGCTATTACACAGAGAAGCCCTGTCTTGAAAACTAAAATAAAACAAACAAACAAAACAAAAAACCCAGAATAAAACTAAATCTTTCCTAGATTTAAGTTGTTCCAGACGTTTAATCCAAGTGACACAAGATGTAACTGATACAGAGAGGAAGCCAGAGGAATTGTGGGATCGGTTATGAAGGGTCATGGATGCCAGAGAAAGCTACTGGAGAAGTGTGAGCTGAGGAGGACCATGAACTGATTTCTCCACAATGGGCACCCAGGACCAAAGGTTTAAGCTGGGTCAGGTCCGTGAGCAGCTGTGGCGCCTACTCTGGTTTCCTAGGGCTTTCATAACAACGGACCATAGACTGGGGGCTTAACACAATGGAAACCCCTTTTTGTCACGGCCCCCTGCCCCCTGTGTATAGGCATGCCGTAAAGTACGTGTGGAGGTCAGGGCACAATCGTGGGAGTTGGCTCTGTGTCCAATGTGTGGGTACCGGGGATAGAACTCCGGGAATCGGGCTTGGTGGCAGGAGCCTTTACGCACTGAGTCATCTTGCAGCCCTCTTATGCTTCGTGATGCTAAAGACCACACTCGAGGGGTTATCACAGCCATGCTCCTGCTGAGGATCATAGGCAAGAAGAGTTGTCGTTTCTCAGGCACGGTCTGCCTTTGAGACGGTCTCTCTCACTAGCCTGAAACTAGCCTAGCCCTCCCCAGTGCTGGTGTTACAAGTGGGCGCCACAGCACCCTGTGTTTTTCCACTTGGATTCTGGGGATCAGACTCAGGTCCTCATGCTTACAAGGCAAACATTCTACATACTGAGTCATTTCCCCAGTGATTTCTCTGCTTTCCAATTTTGGGTTGTGGCCAGCATTCTGTGTTGGCAGCCACACCACGCCAGTCTCAGCCACCATTGTCCTACATCATGTCTTGTGTCTTTGTGTCTTCTCTGTCTTCTAAGGATACCAGTTACACTGGCGTTAAGGCCAGCTGGAGTCCAGTACAACCTGCACCCGGTATCTATCTATAAAGCTGTATTTCTAGATAAGGACTTGTTTACAGGTATCTAGGGTCAGAAACCCAACACATGTTGGGGAGTAGAACATAATTCAACCTACAACAGCTCCTATTACCCCTTTGCTCCCAGGCCCTCAGCCACTGAGAAGCCCAGAGGCTCTGGATCTCAGGACCCACTCAATGAAGACTGTTCCTGCTAGGGATGGGAACAGTGTAGAGAATCACAAAATTGGGGGAACACAGAAAGACCCCAAGAATACACAGCATAAAGCTGTGGCCAGAAAAGGAGGAGAGGAATGGCTGAGTCCGGCCCATGGCAGAGAGATGAGGCCAGAGCTGGAGCAGGCCTGGAATGGAGGGGAGGGGTGCTTTATAAACTCTTAGCGAGGAATGATGTCATACTCATCCCTCTGGGTGCAACTTAGAGAGAGGCAGGGGAGTGAAGGCTGTCTGACAGGGAGCTTAAGCAAGCAGCAGACACTCCATGAGTGACAAAGAGACAGATCAGAGGGACCCACTGTTTCCTAGGGGGACTTGCTTAGGGGTCAAGCGCTGTTGAGAGTATTAATTCCAATGTAAGTTTCTATTCTCTATTGTACACACACACACACACATACACACGCGTGCGTGCGTGCGTGCGTGCGTGTGTGTGTGTGTGTGTGTGTGTGTGTGTGTGTTCCTGTGAATGAGCAAAACTGTGGAAAGCAGGGCTTTCAGGCCCTTCAGTGACACTAACACACCCTTCCCTGATGTCTGTCTGCCGGGGAGCCAGCCAGCAAGCAGCGCGGTCTTTGACGACTATCTCAACTGTCATCATGGCGGCCTGGCTGCTTTGAACATTACATGGTCACTCCAAGGAGGGTCCACTCCAGCTGGAAGGACCACGGCAACCACAGCTGCTACTGAAACCCAACTCCTGCTTTGGATAGGCTTGCTCCAGTTGCAACAGCTCCAGACTGCGCACCTGCTTTGGAAGAGGCCTCTCGAGGAAAGACAAGTCTTGGTGAGCTCTAAAGAATCCAGTTTACCCTACAGCCATACTCACTTGGGACAGAAGATGGACAGCCTCCTTAATGACTCAACAAAAAGCCTGTGATTGGTGCAGAGCAAAGCCTTGTGATTGGTGGAGCTGGAAGCTGGGCCCGAGTGAGGGCTGTGATTGGAGGAATTATATACCACCTTTCTGGCTACTTAAGAAGGGCTTTCAGGATGATCTGGGCGACTACTTCACACCAACCCCAGTTTTTGCAACGTTGGGCCCTTAAGGGCTTCTCCTGGGCAGTCTTTTGCTTTCTTGGGTCTCTATCAAGAGTAGAGTAGGCTGTGCCGGGCGGTGGTAGCACACGTCTTTAATCTCAGCACTTGGGAGGCAGAACCAGGCGGATCTCTGTGAGTTCGAGGCCAGCCTGGTCTACCAAGTGAGTTCCAGGAAAAGGCGCAAAGCTACACAGAGAAACCCTGTCTCGAAAAACCAAAAAATAAAATAAAATAAAATAAAAAAATAAAAAAAGAGTAGACTACGCTGAGCTGGTTGAACAAAGAGAATATAATGGAAATAGTGGTGCGTGTTCATGTATAGGTGCAGAGGACCCTAAAGGGACAAGGACATCAAGAAGAGGAGGAGGGTTTCACTGGGGAAGGAGATGCCTTAGAAAGTAGCCCAAGCTGAGCCTTGGCTGCTGAGTGAATTCCCAGGAGGCAGTGGGAGTCACTGATACTCCTGGTTTTAAGTTTGAAATGAATCAACTGTTAAGACTTGAAAGCAAGCTGGGCCAAAAGGATTCCTCGTTTAAAAGACACAGTTCTTGAAGATGCTATAGGATGAGGACCAACTTTTGTCTTTTGGAAGCTAGAAATGCACCCAAGAATGGAGGTGGCTAGGCCCAGATGCACTTTCTAACTGCTTCTGTCTGCATTTGGTTTCCTGGACCGGTGGTACATGACCGGAGTTCCATGACCGGAGTTCCGTAAGTTTCCACTCAGTTCCTCAAGAGCAGCCAGACCTGACTCTGGAGCCCAAATCACAGATTCAGCAGTAGAGCGTATGATAGGTCCATCCCAGTCACAAGTTCATCCTGACCCAATCAGGAGCCAGGCCTGTGGTTGGGTAAATATGGCAGTGAGGGCTTTAGCTCTCAGGCCTGACCTCCAGAGAGGTGCTTAGACCCTTAGTCACCTAGAAGGTATTTACCGACCAGTGAATGTCAAAGATGGATCATATTAAGAGAAAACACCTTTAATCCCAGCACTCGGGAGGCAGAGCCAGGCGGATTTCTGTGAGTTCGAGGCCAGCCTGGGCTACCAAGTGAGTTCCAGGAAAAGGCGCAAAGCTACACAGAGAAACCCTGTCTCGAAAAACAAAAACAAAAACAAAAGAACAACACAACAACAACAACAAAAAAAAAAAACAACAACAGAGAAAACACTTCCACAAGAGACAACAAAAGGATCGTAGGAGACACGTGGGAAGCCCTATAAGGAGGGAATACAAACCAGGATTTAAAAAAAAAAAAAGCAGAAGACATTCCAAAGCCCCACCGCAACAGGCCACAAAGGCCCTTAGGACTCCCCGGAGCTGGCCTTCCCTGCCCTGCGGTGAAGCGGAAAGAAGCAGGAAGCAGACAGATGCCCAGGCTGCCTGGAAAAGCAGGAGGAGCCCTCCCTCCCCTCCCTATCCCTGCCCCACTCAACGCTCTGAGCACCTGTCTGCACCTCCCTGATTCATAACCGAGAGGGACCCACGGACTCACTGCTGGGCCAGTAAGAGCAGAGGGGGCTGTCCCAAGACCTAACTAACAGAAAGAACCACGTTTGGCGGCTCTCTTCCGTTCCTTCCTCCTTCACACAAGTCTCCCTGTCAAAGAGCAAGCTGAGTTGCTTCTTAGCTCTTCATGAGTACTGGGGCCCGGTTTTTACCTTGTGTTGCTGTTTCTCAGAGCTCCCCAACTGAGCAGGACTCTGGTCTATACCGGTGTCTAGGAGATGCTAAGGGCCAGCTCCCGTTACTTTAATGTACCCACACCTTTCATGTTGCTAACTGAGACACAATAGTGTGGGCCTAGGCTCCTCAGCCACCTCCAGGCTGTGTGGTGTTTGTCTGACAGATGTAAACAGAGGCTGAGCTCCCCACCCGCTATGGAGGCTGCTGGCTCACAGGCTAGAATTCCATCGGCCTGGGTCTCCCAGGGAGGAGTAGGCTTGCTGGCTTTCAGAGGCCTGGGAACCACAGAGCTCTTGGGGAGCCCAGAGCCCTGAGTTCGCTGTTGCCCTCCCTGTCCCAGCCTAGCCTGAGGCTGCTTGGGACACCCAATTCCTCCTGGAATCTCTATTTGGGTTTGGTTTGGGGTTGGGGTTTGTTTCCACTCAGGGCAACTTGATCCCATCCCAGCCTCCACTCTCCTCTGCCCCCAGCATGCCTGCCCCTGTGGAGGGAACTTGACTTTGCCACATGCTGACAGCGCAGGGCCTCAGACCTCCCACAGAGGGCGAGGGAGGCTTGGTGGCCTTTGATGTCCCTGAAAGGAGGCCTCCAGCCTCAACCCTCTCTCCCTCAATACTTAAACAACTCAACTTGAGAAGGCCAAATGCCACCCTCTGGGGAGAAATGCAAAAGCTTAGGGAGGTGGATGAGCTAGGGTGTGGGTGCATCCTGGTCAGTTCCTCACTGTTTGATCCAGATGACACCAACACTGTGGAGGAGCTGCAAAAATGGCAGCCCCAACAGATGGGCCGTGTGGGCTGCGAGCTCATCCAGTGTGGAGATGAGCTGTGTGCCTCGGCGCCGCCGACCTCTGCCTGTGCATTACAAGGTCGGGAGCACTTAGCTCCTCCTCCAACTTCAAAGAACTTGTATAGATGGGAACTGAGTTCTAGATAAGCTCCTCGAGCCTCAGAGAAGCAGCCACTCCCAGGAGCAGGGCAGCCCAGGATGCTAATCTCTGCCCTCTGCCTGTGAGGAAACTGAACAGCGCGGATGACTGGAAAGGATGCAGAGTGGAGGTGATACACAGAAAGGCTTCATTAGATGGTGCCCTTCCCTGCCGGGTGGAAGTTGGTACCCTCAGTTCCCTCTTTGACCACGGACACTTGTGTTTCCTGCTGTCCACCTCCGAATCTCATCAGGTCCTCAGAGCCTTCCAGAGAGCGAGGTGTTGTTCAGAAGCCCACACACTCTGTCTCAGGAGAGAACTTAGGAAATGACTGGAAACGAGCTGACAGTGGAGGGACCCCTCATGTCCTTGCTGTATACGGAAGGCCAGAGGGGTGATCGATATCCAGGCAGGGCTCCTGGGGCTGCAGGGCTGGGGTCAGACTCATTCTGTGCACCCTGCTCTTCTTCCCACCATGATGAGAACATCGGGCTCTTCCTTAGCTGGACCAGCCACAACCTCCATGCTTCGCTTGCTCTGAGGCCCCAGACCAGGATCTTTATGCATGCCATGGGCGGTGGGACTCTTGGGTGCAGTTTGACACATTTTTGACACAGACAAGCTGGCTGGGGATACTAGGATGCCAAATTTGAAGATTCTGAGTATGGAGTCTCTGGTTTTAACATAATAAAGTCTTAGATTATCATTGTGGCTCCCTATGGTTCCATGATTGGAGGAATCTGGGATTACATCAGTCTCAACTTCCATTATCCTATGATTCTAAAGTCTTAGAATTCTAATTCTCTTGAGAGCTTGGGCTCCGAGGAATAGGAAAACCCAGATGGGCTGGGGCTGGGGCGGTGAAGGCAGCTTTTCCATAGCAGATTCCAACAGCGAAGGACAATGCATTGTGTGGTTTTATTGTGTTTAAAGGAAAATGCTCAGTTAAGTGTGGTCAAGCCACATTAAAGTGAGTTCATCTGCCCAGGGCATACAGCCTCTGGAGTTGATGGAGACAGAGGAGAAGGAGGAGGTGTGTGTGGTAGACAGTGTTTCTCTGTAGAGCCCTGGCTGTCCTAGAACTCAATTTGTAGACCAGGCTACCCTCAAACTCACAGAGATCCACCTGCCTCTGCCTCTGCCTCTGCCTCTGCCTCTGCTTCTGCCTCTGCCTCTGCCTCTGCCTCTGCTGGGATTAAAGGCATATGCCACCACTCCCTGACCTCATCTGTCTTTTGGGGTAAATTAAAGGTGCGCCCCTGTGCAGAGGTCACCTGGACGTTGGGGAAAGCTAGGCCAGAAATGCTGCCATGCACAGCCACAATGGCCTGCATAGCACTTCCCAGAGGCTAGCCAATCCTGGCCTTTCAGGGACTGGATAGAAACCAGGTCCCAGAGGTAACAGAGAGCCACACTACAACCTGGACTTCCTCTTGTTCTAGCTACTCACTTCTGTGGTCCTCACCCTTCTGGACATCTGCTGCCCCCCACAGTCTCAAGTTCCTGTCATGCAGCCTGGCTACTACCGGCCTCATGGAAACAGTGGCTCCCTGAACCTGGGCTTGAGACCCTCTTAACCAGATGCCAGATGTACTTTAAACCACAGAAGCGGCTGTGGGAGCCTCTTTAAGGCAGGATAGAAGCAAAGCTGGGCCCTCTAGCGTATTCTATTTGTAAGAAGTAGTGGCTTCCCAAGTCCTCAGTCTCCTGCCTCAGTCCTGGAGGACACCATCCTCTCCTAGCTCCTTGGCTTCCTGGGAGCCCTTAGATGAAGTGAATGAGTCACACTGAAGGTCCACAGACCGCAGATGTCTGCTCACCGCTGCATGGGATGGAGCAGGGTGGCTGCCGCTGCACTCTTTCCCTCAACGAGGAGGTCTCTAGTGGAGGAGTGATACCGGCCAAACATTTCGCCAATCACTTCAGCCTAGGATATCCTGGCTACCAAATGGTGCCATCTTCAAATCTGCAACGAAAACCTAGGCCATTACCTAGACATGTTCCCTTCAAGACTGAGAACGTTGGGACCTTTCTGAAACATTGATGCTATATATATCCCTACACATCTCAAGGTCACAAGGTTAGCTCAAGTGTGCCCTATTCCTTCTGAGTCACAGACATGGATAACAACACGTACACATTTGCACTTCTCAAAACCCACAATCCTGGTTTGTTGGAGAGGCATTTGAGAGAGCTTTCATGTCCCTGAGTCCAAGATAAGAGCCCCATCCATCCCCTCCCCAACTGCTTGTGTGTGTGGCTGTGTGTACACAAGTGCATGCATGCATGTGGAGGTCAGGGTCACCCTTGGCTTTCATTCTTCGGGATCTTTCACTGGCATGGGACTCAGGGAGGAAGCTAGACTAGCTAGCCAGCAAGCCTCGGGCATCTGCCTGGCTTTCACTTCCCAGCACTGGTATTGCAAACACATGCCGCCATGCCTGGTAGGCTCTGGGGATCGAACTCAGGTCCTCAAGTTTACGAAGTAAGCACTTTGCCAGATGAGTAATCTCCCCAGCTCAAACTTCTTTTATTTGTCGTTAAAAGATTTATTTTTAAGCTGGGTGGTGATGGCTCATGCCTTTAATCCCAGCACTCAGGAGGCAGTGAATCTCTGAGTTCAAGGCCAGCCTGATCTACAGAGTGAGTTCCAGGACAGCCATACAGGGCTATACAGAGAAACCCTTTCCACAAACCAATAAGAATATTTATTTTAGTTATGTGTATGCATGTATATGTGTCTGGGGTGGGCAGTATATGCACATGAATGCAGGTACTCAAGGAAGCCATATTCTTTGGATCCCCCTGAAGCAGGAGTTACAGGAGACTGTGAGCTGCCTGACATAGATGCTAGAAATTGAGCATGGGTCCTCTGCAAGAGCAGCACATGCTGTTGTTAACTGCAAAGCTCTCTCCCCAGCCCCCCCCCCCCAACATTGCTTTTAACGTTTCCATCAGTTATGGTTTAGAGATGAAGTATGCCCGGGAGCTCATGTGTTGGAATACTTGACCCCTCTCCGGTGATGCTATTGGGAAGGATGGACATGAAGCCTAGCTTTCATGACAGGCAGGCAGCCTTCAGACCATCGGGAGGGATTGTAGGCTGTAGGCTGCCTCTGCTTCCAACCAGAACTCTGCTGCCTCCTCCTCCTCCTCTGAGATGTAACAAAAGCCCACCTACATGCTCCAGCTGCAGTGAAATCCACTGGGCCACGATGGGTTGTCCCCTCTCAAACTGTGCTCTGAGGCACAGCCTTCCTCCCTGAAGCTTCTTCTTCTGTCAGGTCTGTGTTCACAGAGCGGAGAGAAGCAGCTAATACACCCCCAGGAAATACACCTCTAAAACCAGTGTCTCTTGCCCCAAACACTTAATCCTTACAAGTTTCTCATCTCGTCTCCATCTAAAAAGAGCTAGAGGTCAGATAGAGGACACACACTCCTAGGACCCATTAGCTATGATTGTCTCACGGGTCAGGCAGATGCTCCTCTGAAAGGCAGCCTGTTTAGACCCTGTCAGGGGTAGCTGCACATCCCTCTGTTACTGCCGTCTTATGACAAAGGGTCTGGGAGCTATGACTGAGGCACAATGCACAGGTCCAAACCCTCCATGCAATGGGTGTTTATCCAAACACAGGGAAGCCACATTGGTCTGAGAGAGCATCCACGGGCAATGGCGCCACCAGCACACTTCCAGATAGCACTGCCTTGACCCAGAGCTCACCCTGAGATGACATCGTCTCCAGCAACATCACCCCAACCCAAGGCCTCTCTGTTGGAGATGACCTCACCCCTAGCACCAGAGACAATTGCATCCAAACACTCAGTCATTCCTATAAATTAAAATCCTAGAGTAATAAGCCAACCATCCTGCAGTGAACTGGAGTTCCCAGAAGGAAAGGGGAGGAGAACGCACCCATCTTAAGATTCTAAGGGCCAGATGACTAAACTTTGAGATTGTGGAGATTTAAAATGTTGCAGACCAGAGCCAAATTATCTTGGGCTATTTTTAGTTCCTTTGAAAGCCGTCCATCACTCACCCCTGAGTCTGACCTAACATCCTATGACTATCAAGACCTTACAATGCAGTCTTAGCAGACCACTAGCTCTTGCCGATCCAAGAGCTCAAAGTGTCATCAAGAAACATCTGAAACCTAGAACAGGACTTCCCAGTGTGCTTTAGCCCACCTCCCTGTGGCCTCCACCAATGTATTTGCTAAATACTATGAATCATTTTCTTGGATTTGTAACTAATAGATGTCTTATGCAACCACTTCCACAATGGACTATGGTATTTGGAGAAACTTGCATCTTTGTTCCTGGGCCATGGTCACTCACATTTGGCTCGAAAATAAATTGTCATCCCTTTGTGGAAAGAACTCTTCGTGTGTTGACAATACCACTCCTGTCTTTCTTCAGAATTCACTCCGCCTGCCTGTTCTGGACTGACCTGCAGAGCCTTCTAAGCTCCGTACTGGCCACACTCACTCTGGACAGTCAAATGCCCTCTAACCCCAGATTCCACAGAGCATGACTTCCCGGAGGCTACCCCTTTGCCTTCCAGCCCTGCATCACCAGGCCTGGTGGGCATAACTAGTCACAGCCATGGAAATTTCACACCCTTACTTGTGTCCCTGAAGGATATGGTGTATCCACCTGTAAGGTGAGGATGAGCCTAACTGAAGCAGGAATCTTAAAGAGTCTTATTAATAAAATCAAACCTAAGCCAGGTATTGGGGTGAACTGGAAGATCAGAGAACCAGAACAAGCCACAGCTACCTCACCTCGCTGGATCCTCAGCTGGTCTTGTTTTCTCAGACTGGAAGCCTCGGTGTCCTCATATCCGAATGGCTCTCAGCTGAACTGTGCTCCAAAGCCTGAAAGCTTAACCAGCCAAATGCTTCTAGTTTCTGGTCCTCACGCCTTTTATACCTCTCTGCTTTCTACTACCACTCCCTGGGATTAAAGGCTCGCTTTCTGGGATTAAAAGGCATGTGTCACCATGCCTGGCGGTTTCCAATGTGGCCTTGAACTCACAGAGATCCAGAAGGATTTCTACCTCTGGAGTGCTAGGATTAAAGGTGTGAGTGCCACCATTTTCTAGTCTTTGTATCTAGTAGCTGTTCTGTCTCTGACCCCAGATAAGTTTATTAGGGTGCACAATATTTGGGGGAACACAATACCACCACACCTAACAGCAAGGACTTCTCCAAGGAAAGGGTGTTCTGCTGTCCCAGACAGCCACCTTGCTAGAAACCACCCAATGAACTTAACCCATCCATGACAATGGGTAAGCTCTAGGAGGGATCTCCATGTCCTGACATGACCTGGCATCTACAAATGAGCCGCATTTGTGGATATCCTGGGACACATATGGCCTGTGAGGTCATGGGTTGGATGTGCTGGTGAATCTAAGTGTCTGAGGATAATGAGCAGTCCTGCTCTAAGCAGGCTTCTCTTCTTGAGGACTTACTGGGGATGAAGAGTGATCCCAGGGAAGTAGCTCTAATGGAATTTGAGGCACTGGGCTGAGCCAGAGGAGGTGATGCTTAGAGGCTAAAGCATCTGGACCCCTGAAATCCCACAGTACCTAAGTGTCAGTCATGGGCAGAACTTCAAAGCACACCCATGATCTCACTGAGCTCCTCCAATACCTCCTCCAAGGGCAGAAGGGCCTTTCCTGAATCTACAGAGACCGAGGCCCAGAGAGGTGGGGTGACTCCTGGGATGTCCTACAACAAATATGGACAGGTGAGAGGGACAGTGAAAAGATGGCCTGTGAGCCTATCACTTATCTCTGGCCTGGACTGGAAAGGAGGCTAAAAATCTCCACTTCACAAGACTGCTCAAAGGTTCAAATCCACAACCGTTTGAAGACGCCAGCTTGCCTCTCAGAAGCCTGCTCCCTCCCACCACCCACCCAGCTAACATGCAGCCCATGGCTGGTGACATCATGACAGATTCCAAGTGATCATCCCCAAGACTGCATCCTGCAGCCAGCGTACCACCTCCTGCTCTAAGAGCTGGCCCCCCTCTCTCCAGGCAGTGTATTGGCTACTTTCCTTCTCGATGTGGCAAAATGCTTGGCAACCTAAGGAAGGAAGGGTCCATTCTGGTTCACAGTTTGAGGGTACAGAGGCATGGAGGTGGGAACATAAGGCAACTGGTGACATCTATAGTCGGGAAGCAGAGAGAGACGGGCACCAGTGCTCAGCTCTCTTCCTAGCCCATGGAACGGTACCACTTATATTCAGGTTGGGTCTTCTAACCTCAGCTAACCCAGTTTAGAAACTCCCTCAAAGACTAGCCTAGAGGTTTGTCACTGGGGTGAGCCTGAGTTTGTAATAATAATAATGTGATAATGTATGTGAATGCATGCTGGCACATGGGTGCCAAGACGTGTGTGCAGAGTGGTCAAAGGACACCTCTCAGGAGTCAAGTCTCACCTGCCATCTTACTGGGTCAGGGTCTCCATTGTTTTTGTTCTGCTGTGTTCTCCAAGCTAGTTGACCTAGACCCTTCTGGGTGATTCTCCTATTTTTACCCCCATCTCACAGTGAGAGTGTTGAGATCACAGATGCACGCCCCTACGCCCAGCATCTTCATGTGGTCCACAGATGAAGCTCAGGGTGTTGGGCTTGCATGGAAAACTCTTTGCCTGTTGACTCATCTTGCCAGTCCCTCTAGGGCAGTGTTTCTCAACCTGTGGGACGCGACCCTTTGATGGGTTGAAGGACCCTTTCACAGGGGTCACCTAAGGCCATCAGAGAGCACAGATTCCTAACAGTAGCGAAATTAGAGTTATGCAGTAGCAACGAAAATAATTTTATGGTTGGGGGTGGGTTCACCAAACGCATCATGAGGAACTGTATTAAAGGGCCGCAGTGTCAGGAAGATTGGGAACCAACGCTCTAGCTGGTTCTACACCCTATCAACTTGACAGCTGACATCAACCATCACAGCTGGATTTAAGATTCTTGTCCTGGGGCATGTTACTCTCCTGCCTAAAGTGCCCACAGAATGTGCCCCAACGCCTTCTAGGTGTGGACGCTGGGCGGGTCTGTTGGGAGAGTCTTGGGCAAGGTATTCTGATTTTCTGAGGCTCAGTTGCCTTAGCACTGAACCTGGAACTATGAAGTCCAGCCTTAAGCTTGTAGTGAGAGACAAAGAAGAGCAGGATGCAGAGCCACTCAGCTCAGCACCCAGACGGCGTAAGCACAGAAGCGTGAAACCTGATGGCTGTGCAATCAGCAGAGAGCTACTTAGTGGAGGAACATTCCTGCGCCCATTTTATAGAGCAGGAAAACCAAGCAGCGAGACCACGCCCCTAGGGAGAGAACAGGTTCACACCAACTACAGGATTTTGAGTGCTCAGGAGTCAAAGCACTGCTGAGGAGCCCTTTCTGTTTGGGTTTTAGAGAACTCTTGGGGCCTCTGCCCTTTTGGCAAATCCCAGATGATGTCTGGATCCACCCACACAGCTGCACATGAACAGCTTGGGTTAAGGGAGACAGGACGCAAATCTATGTCCCCAGTCCTGGATATCCCGGAAGCCACACCCTGTCTCCAATCTTCTCTAGAAACTCTGGCAGCCTTATCTGAAAGGGGAGGGAAGTGGCTAGGACTGGCTGGGGAGTGTCAGAGAGGAGAGAGCAAGTGGGAGAAAGATGGAGAGACTATGGGGCCATGGCACATTGTAATCACTGCTACCCCCAAACACTGACTGCCGACCTGAACTCCATCCTGTCCCCAAACCTCCTGCTGACCTCCGATAAACCATTTCTCCTCTCTGGCCTCAGTTTCCCTGTCTCTGAGACAGGAAATAGAGGAGAGGTCTTGGTGTGTGGGAAAGCACCCTGGATCGCAGGGTTTCCAGAAGGCTGTGACCTCCCTACCCCACAGCCCCACACCCACCTGCAAGAGTCTAGGAGTCTGTGGTATTTCATTTATCATCCTTGTGGTTCATAGGTACCACGGCCGGCAGGCTGATTACTCAACAGGCTCATTGCACTCCTGGGTGACTAATAGATTCTTCTTCTGTTTGTGTTTCAAAGCCATAGCAATAGCATTGGCTCTCAGGAATGGCATTGAAATCACCATTATTTAGCCTGACCCTACCTACAATGATAAACAAGCCAGCCAAAACACGGTTCCTTAGAAAGAGGAGGCGCCCACATCTCCTCTCTGGACAAGTGACTGGTGGTACCATAGCTGTGTGTTGGGGGAGGGTTGGTCTGGTGAGGTGCCGAGAATCAGGGATTAGGTCATTCATCCAGTCCTTTCCAGCTCTGACCTACACTTTAAGACTCCTCAGAGGGAGGGCTGAATAGATACCATCTTGGCTTTGAAAGGTCGAGAGTGTAGGGTTAAGAGCCTACCTAGGAGTCAGACAGCCTGGCTGTGGGTCCTGGCTCCACTACCTGCTGGCTAGGTGACCTTGGCCAGTCATGTCTTCTTGGGGAGCTTGTCTCATCTGAAAAGAGGCGGAAATAAGATGAGGTCAGGCTGAGCAGCGTGGTGCACGCCTGTAATCCTAGCAATGGGGAAGCTGGGAAGGAAGATTGTTGAGCATTTGATGCCAGCTAGGAGGAAGTATTCCTGAGGAGAAGCACTGGGCACACAGTAGGCCCAGCACACAGCAGGCATTCAGAGGCTACCGCTGTGCCATGGACTGGAGCTCAGCAGGATGCAGAGGCTCAGGACAGACATCAAAGGGGACTTGACACCGAGGCTGGTCACTGTCAAAGCCACAGGGCCTCTCTTTCTCTGTTTATCTGTCAAAGCCCCAAAGAACAAATTAGCCCAGAAACACAGCGGCCCCATGGGACCTTAGCATCTGTGTGTTGTGTAAAATCGCTTGTTGCTAAATTCTTCAGGAGCAGGGACCACGTTCCATAGCTGTTTGACTCTTTTCCCAGGTCTGACGGATTCAAAGCTTCCTGGCTTGTTTTGGCGTCTTCCTGTCACCTGTCATAAGCAGTATGTCCTATTTCCGTCTGCACCAGCCTGCAGGCCCCGTGCCCCGCCATTACACAGAGATGATCGTGGTTGATAACATCGCCTGCTTCCACTCACAGTGACAAAAGCCAGGGCAGCCGGTGAACTAGTAAATATTTAACAGTCACCTCCCTGAAGGAAAAGGGAAACTTGATTTATATCATTTGCCAATTTCCGTGGTGTAAATACTTCCTTCCTGACTGATTTCAACCTCCGGATCTAACAACAGGGAGCAGAATTAGGAAGCCGCGCAGGCGCGTGCACATTCTGTTTTTGCTCATGTGCCTTGGCTCCAGCACAGCACTCACAGAGTGAAACAGATGAAATAAATGGAAAGGAACTGCTAATACAAACGCACGGGTCACCATCTTCACGCTGGGGCGGGCAGCCCTAGAGGACGGACCGAGCGGGTGCATATGTAGGCTCACTATGGTGGCGATTTCTATACGCGCAGGCTGGGGGCCAGGAATGTCTGGCTGGTCCTCAGACACCATCAGAAGCACTTCTGTCCATGCCATGACTATTGTGAAATGACAAATCAGTCTCAAAAATGTCCCGAACACAGGACGATCTTCCCCAGGTTAAAAGGTGAATGGATTCCTGGAAACACTAGCGTGCATTAGAATCCTGCCCCCCCTCAAAATGTGCATATATGTAAAAGAGTTAGGTTTCAGTCATATGTAATATCATCTTTTCAATAATTCATTCATAAAAAACTGTCAAATGTCCCCACTCACAAAATGCCAGTGGAGATTCTCACTCATTGTGACCCCAAAACTTACTCCCACAAATTTGTAATATAAAAATCTCCACAACAGTCCCTCAGTTCAGTACTTGGCACCTGTTAAGACCGAAATGTTCACCCCTTAGCCCCATTCTCTAAGACCCTGCCATGTTGGAGACTTTATTAACTCACTCACAGTCTTCCTTCCAAAGTCTGACGTAAGTTTAACCATCAATCCACTCAAGATCCACCCACCACCATCTACCATCTATCCATTCACCCATCAGTGAATCCATCCACCATCTACCTACATCCCATCCATCCATCCATCCATCCATCCATCCATCCATTTACCATTCATCCATTCATCACCCATCTACTCATCCAGACATTCACCATTCATAAATCCTCCATTCATCAACTATCTACCTACCTATTCATCTACTATCCAAAATCTACCATCCATCCATCAGTCTATTCGCCATCCATTCATTCATCTACTTATTCAACATCCATCTATCCATCCATCCACCCATCTACCTGTCCATCCATCTTCTCTATTCCAGACCAACTGAAGGTACCTCCTGATGCTGTCAATCTGATGCCTGTCCTCAGGAAGCTCTCAGATAAGCGAGAGTTGTATGTTCAGGTATACATCACAGAGCAGGTCAGTGTGGAGTGCCAAGTGTGATGGTGAAGCAGGTGTCTTTGGCCCGTGTAAAGATTACGAGCCCCAGTGTTGGTCTTGAACATCTGGATTTGATTCCTACCCGAGTGGGCATTTGCTGTATAACCTCAGGAGTGTGGCACCAATCTCTGGGTTTTACTTTTCTCAATTATAATACTAAGAAGTGTAAAAGCCTGATTTCACAGAGCTGTTGTACTCAGATATTGGAATAAAGATCTTGGTAGCCACACATGCCCAAGCAGGGGTCTCAGAGTCCAGGCAGCTAGTCCCTGGCTCCTAGTGGTCTCTGTAGCCTGACCGTGAGGGTGGGGAGGCTTCTGTCTCACCTAGGGTGGGAAGGTTTCTATGGATAGAATGATTCCCAGATGGCCCTGGTCTTCCCAGACCAAAACTCATAGTTACTGGAACTTTCTGAGCTGACCCAGAGCACCCACTGTGCCCCTGTCAGCTGGAGTGACCTGACCTGGGCAGGCTAGATGGCTCAGTAAAGTGGGTCACCAAGCCTGCTCTGGGCCAGCCCTCCACGTCAGGTGAAGCTGAGACATCTAAAGGTAAGTACAGTCCTAACTTGGGAAGCTACAGTCTGACAGAGAAGGAAAGCCTGTCACTGCCCCTCACCGTCCTTAGCTTGTTCATATCACTCTCCAGTGGCTTCCATAGGACGGGCTGATGGTCCCCAGCATACTCTTATGCCCTCTGACACCTTCCTCCTAGGCCCGTGGCAGACCCCTGCCTCCCTCAGGGGATGCTCCTGACACAGGCTTCGGAGCTCTTGGCTGCATTATGCCCCCTTGGGGAGGAGGAAATCACCCCACTTCCCTGTCTTCCCTCAGCTCCACTACGATCAAGGCCCCATGGCCTACAAAATAGCAAACAGCTGCTGTGACCATGGGCTGCCCAGACCCCAGGGGCCAGAGGGAAGCGAGCCAAGGGGAACTTGGAGAAAGAACTCTTAATAACATACCTTCCCCAAGCTGCTTCCAAAGAAACTTCTCCTCACAAATCATTCCATAAACACTTAGCAGGCTCTCAGGAAAGCGCACACGGCTCTCACCCGGCTATTAGGGGGCTCCTCACAAGTAAATTGAGACCAGGCAGCAGAGGCCCGTGCCAAATCCCCCTTCCTGCCCTCTTCCCATGTGGCCTCTTCCGCCCCCACCCTGGGCCCTTCAGCTCCAAGGGCCAGGTCTCCCACTGTACCTTGGGCCTCTCCAGGGGTGGGGTGGGGGGCTTCTGTTTCCTTGGAAACCAGTCCAAATCCCTGTAACCCAGCTGCTAGATTTTCTGAGGGTTCTCCTGGTTGTACATAGGTCCAAATTCTATAGAGTTTTCGGAGGGCCACAGCACCAGGCCAATCACCCACCAACAGATTGGGAGACCCACATCCCTGTTCTGTCCCCGCCACCCCTCGGCTGAGGCTGCTGGTGCCTCTCAGGCTGGAGCTGCTCAGTGGGGAAATAGCTCTAGGTTCATCCAAGTCACGCTGGAAAATCCCTCCCATCCAGCAAGCCCCCTCCAGGGAGAGCATTGAGCAACTCGCTTGGGCTGATATCCAGCCCTTGGCTAATATCCAGCCAGAATCGGGGAATGACCGTCGTTCAGAAGTTGACACGTTCGCTTAGAGGTTCACAGCTTGTTGTGGGGAACGGCTTTTATATGGATGTCTGAGAACAATGGAGCGGGCTGGTACCCCAGGACAGTCCTGGATCATAATTTGGCTTCGGGAAACGCTTCAAGAATGACTTCTCCCTTTTCTTCTGTAAGCCAGTATCATTTTGAAGGTTAGAAAGCTCTGGTTGCAAACAGAAATCCTGGTTGAAACAAATAAAGCATTTAGATGAAAAGAAATGTGCAGATCCAGAGAGCTTGAAATTAGCAGTAGATGGACCTTGGCCGTGAATCTTGGGTCAAATCCCAGCTTAGCGCTTACTGGAAGGCTGGTCCTGAGCAAACCTGAGCTCCTCAGCTGTGCCATGGGGACAGGCCTGCCCTGTCTCATGGAGCTACAGAACAGCTCCTCCTACCCCACCACCCTTACACATACTCAGAGGGGCCTCCCAAGGGCACCCAGAGGCTGGACCTTCACACATTATGCCAGGAGCTGCCATCGGTCCACTTCAGGAGATGACTCTGGGACCACTCATTCTGTCCTTCAACAGTGTTGAAGACAGAGCATCTTCTATGCACCAGGTGCCAAGCAGTATGCTGACCACAATGGACACAGGCCTGCTCCATGAGAAGTGAGCAGAGAAAGCAGACAGACACCTAAGGACAAGAAATGACTTTTGGCAAGAGTCACAGTGTCCCAGAAGTCCAAGGATGGACTTTCTTCTGAGAGATGGAGCTCAGGCTGTAGGCTTGAAGCTGCCAGAAACCAGAAATGTAGGTCCCCAAGGCCTCAGTGAGAACCAGCCTTCTGAGATGCTAGCTCCAGAGGAAGAAATGATGGGTGGGAGCAGGGAGGAGGAAGCTTTCCTCTTATCAATGCCTCTCAACCTCAGCTCCAGCGTCCAGACGGAACTCCAAGGCTGAGAAAGGTGCAGGGCATTCATCGCTCAACGCCACATAGTGTGGCACCTGAAGAGTCACGTGGAAGGCTGGGACAGTCATACAGATGTCTAACTTCAAGATAAGGTACTAACAGACCTCTTCTCCAGGTCTGAGACAAAGGGCATCACCCTGGGAAGCCAAGCAGAGTGGACACCACTCCTCAGAGTGACTGGAGTACTCAGGACAGACCATCCAAAGGTTCTGTCTTCTCAGAGTTCAAGGATGTGGGGACTCATGGTTACCTAAGGGTTTAGCACAGTCAGCTCCAGACATCTCTGTGCCATTCAGTCTTAGCAGTCAAGGGACTCTTTCTTTCTTTCTTTCTTTTTCTTT
>CABHPQ010140652.1:3085-49300 GCA_902168405.1 Peromyscus aztecus | reverse complement strand
CCTGGCTCTTAAAAGTTTAAGAGGTATGATTAATATGTTAATATATCATTTATAATCATCGTGGTAGAGATCACAAAGAATGGTTGTAGCTTTTAAAGTAATACATTAATAAGACGTCTACATTCATATGTAGAGAAGAGGAAGCATGTGTATGCAGAGGCTGATGTATTATGAGGCCCAAACTCTGTTGAAACAGTTATAAGCTTTATATAAGGAAAACATAAACCACCTCTGTCTCCAGGAAGATGTAAACAGGGAAATAAACTTGTTAACAGTATTGCAAGCAGATCGAACGGAGCCATCGGAAGCCTTGCTTGGCTAACTCCTGATTTACATTTTCCCTCGCAGGGATAAGAAAGGCAATGCCGGGTAAAGGATGTGAAGAGGATAATTTATATAATTAATCACAGCACTCTGATCAATAGAGCATCAGAGGCCATTTTCGATACTGAATAGAATGACTTGTCGGATATAATGGACCGCTTGGAAATCTATCCTTCTGATACAGCCTGGAAAGAAGCAGCCTGCGTCAGGGAGTCAGAGCAGGAGGGGTGACTAGAGATGCAATAGTAATGTGGGTTTAAAGCGACAGCACCGCCTTTAAACATGGATACAAACGAGGCCCAAGACCATCTTTGCTCTAATTTATCACGACGATGTTGAGGCCTGACTGTGCCCATTGATGTCCCGCCCCCTGAACCATCCTTCCCCCTTTTTGTCCCCTTTTTTTTCCTTACTGTTGCTGTTTCCATGGTTGAACCTGCCAAGATACTCCATGGTGATTTTCAGACAGAACACCTCTGGAAAATTCTCAAGGTTGCAGTTTCTAAAGTAGGGGGTGAGCTGAGTTACACGTGTTTTAATTTATCGAGTGGCTACTTTTGCTTTTCTTTGTTCTTTCTGTACCGTTTTCACCTAAGGTATGGGTTGGTGTTCTCAAAATGAAATAGTTTATGGAGTAGAAAATTGCCACACAGCCAAAAAAGAAAGGACCCTAAGCCACCCTTTGTGGGAGAGTGAAGGAGCCAGTGTTTAAAAACACTTCCTAAGACTCAGGGCACAGGCCTCACTCAGTCTCTCAGTGGGCATGTGTAAAATACAGTGCTCAGCTGCATCTGCTTTCATCAGTTACTGGATCAGGTTCTATGATGACAGTTACGGTATTCATCAATCTGATTTCGGGAGTAGGCCAGTTCAGGCACCCTTGCCACTATTGTTAATAGTCTTAGCTGGGGTCATCCTTGTGGATTCCTGGGAACTTCCCTAGCACCAGGTTTCTCCCTATCCCCATGATATCTCCCTCTATCATGGTATCTCTTTCATTGTTCTCCCACTCCTTCCCTCCCCTAGCTCGACCATCCTGTTCCTGCATGTTCTCATCCCTCATCCCCTACCCTCTATTGCCCCCCCTCAGCCCCAGTTTGCTCATGTAGCTCTCATCTATTTCCCCTTCGCAGGGCGATCTATGCATCCTTCTTAGGGTCCTCGTTGTTTCCTAGCTTCTCTGGAGCTGTGGGTTGCAGTCTGGTTATCCTTTGCTTCACATCTAGTATCCACTTAGGAGTCAGTACATGCCATGTTTGTCTTTCTGAGTCTGAGTTACCTCACTCAGGATGATGTTTTCTAGTTCCACCCATTTGCCTGTAAATTTCATGATGTCATTGTTTTTTTTTTTTTTCATTCCATTGTGTATATGTACCACATTTTCTTTATCCATTCTTCTTTTGAGGGGCATCTAGGTTTCCAGGTTCTGGTTATCATTAACAATGCTGCTATGAACATAGTTGAGCAAGGGGCATCAAGATCATGATGGAGAAACTTACAGATACAACTGAACCAAGCTAGTGGGAACTCATGAACTTTAAATCAACTGCCGTGGAGACTACATGGGACTCTACTAGGCCCTCTGCATACTGGAGACAGCTGTGTAGCTTGGGCTATTTAAGAGGCCCCTGACAGTGGGATCAGGATCTATCCCTGGTACATGAGCTGGTTTTTGGAGCCCATTACCTGTGATGGGACACCTCATACAGCCTTGAGGCAGGGGAAGGGTCTTGGTCCTGCCTCAACTGAACATACCAGGCTTTGCTGACTCTCCATGGGATGCCTTACCTTTTTGGAGGAGGGGATGGGAGGGAGGGTGGGCTGTGGGGGGGTAAAGCTGGGGAGAGCAGGAGGAGGGATGAGAGGGGTATCTGTGGTTGGTTTGTAAAATGAATAAAAAATGTCTTAGTTTTAAAAAAAGAAGAAAATTCAGTGTCTAGTAGATCCATCATCAAAGGGCTGAGGGACTAGAGAGAAAACTGAGAGTTATGGACAAAGGGAGTCATGGACACTGATATTCAAACTTGACCTTGTCAACTATGGGGTTCTCTCAAACAGGTTGCCACACAGAGAGATATGACAGGACAAGGGATAAAGTTATGATTAAATACTCAAGCATTCACAATGGGAATAAAAAGGAAGCCCAAGTAACAACCACCCTCCAACACACACACACACACACACACACCTACCTGTACACACATACATACACCCCTGCACTCACACATACACACACCTATACATATACCTACACACACCTACACATGCACACACATGCACATTTACATACACTATACACACATCTACACATACCTACACACACCTACACACATACTTGCACAAACACCTATATACACACCTATACATACACAGCTACATAATACATACCCACAAACACCTAAACACACAAACTTGCAGACACAGAGACAGACAGAGAGAGAGAGAGAGAGGGAGAGAAAGAGAGAGAGAGAGAGAGCACTTGGGAACCACACGGAGGATTGAGAAAGAACTGCTGTCAGAAGACCTTCAGGTCTTAGACCTAGGACATCTCAGAGCTTTCTGAGTTTATTTCATAGAGGATGTTACAGATATGACAGACAATGTTTAGAAGTCCAGCAAAGATGACAGCAGGCTCTCTCTTCTGTTGATTCTGTGACTTACTATCCATTCATAAATGACAGGGTCTCTCACAGCAAAGGATATAACAGCTTTAGCCATGTTTCAACTTTCCTTCTATTTGCCATACTTGTAAATGATCATTTCCCTTACTAATGTGCAGCATTACTCCATATCTAAAATTGGTCTTTAAATCATATTTACAAGCACATTTATATACAGGTAAATTTGTAAAACAAAACACACTCTGACACTTAATATTTCTATACTTTTTTTAACTTTATTGTTGTGCACACTCTATGGGGAAAGAGGCATGAATTTAATATTCTTTCATTACCAAATACGTAGTATTTCATGTTGTTTTTATGATGATGGTATTAAGAATTTCTATTTTGTGAATATTTGGTTTTTGCTAGTGTTTTCACAGGGAACTGTGATAAATAACTTTGTTGGTATCATATTTTTATAAAATAGATGATATCTTTAGTATCCTCCCAGAAGAGAAATTGTTGGACAAAATAGTTCCATTTAAAATATTTATGTATCTTCACATTGTTTTTGTTTTTTGTTGTTTTTTTGTTTTTGTTTTGTTTTGTTTTGTTGAGACAGGGTTTCTCTTTGTAGCTTTGGAGCCTTTCCCAGAACTCACTCTGTAGCCCAGGCTGGCCTCAAACACAGAGATCCACCTGCCTCTGCCTCCCAAGTGCTGGGATTAAAGGTGTGCACCACCACCACTCAGCTATCTTCACATTTTAAAAAGGGGGTTGGTTCTTTTTCTTGTTATACTTTGTTTGCTTTTTGTTTTTCTTTTCCTTTGGAGTCTTTTACTTACAAGAAACACAACCTGATTCAGGCTGAGTCAAACAAGAAGAAACCCATTTGAGATACTGAGTTTGGCAGTAACTCATTAGGAGAGCTAAGCCTTGAATGACATTATTCTGAATCATTTCATAGTGTTATAAACAGTATGGAGATTCTGGTGCAAAACCAACAGAAAGGCAGTGGCTTGTCCCTGGTAATGTGTGGGGAGCTCCATTCTTCAAATTCCATAGTTTAGCTTGAGTGTGTCAGATTGGAGAAGTTAAACCACACTGGGGGCTGGAAAACAACCATAGCATATTCTTCATCTCCACAGCCCCTAAAACAGGAGTCTGTTATACAAATTCTTGCAAAACAACTTTTCAGAAAGAAAAAAAAAGAGGACTAACCTTCATGGACTCTGAGGACAAATCACTCCTGGTTTAATGGAGTGGTAGCCAGTGCAGGAAAATTTATTACACTAGAGTGGCAACATTGACCTCACTCTAGGTCAGTAAAGAGTCACAAGAGAGCCCTGAGCAAAACAAAAGCCACACAAAGGCTAACTTCTATCACCACTGGAAGGTGGAGATTGAGACAACATCTGTCTAAATGTCGGTGAAGGAAATACAGCAAAATGTGGGTGAATGATAATTTTAAACTTTAATCCAGATCATGTAAATTTGCCAGTGATAGAGGTTTCCCACCTGGCCAAGGAGAAGCCGTGAAGGCAAATTTGGGATATTTTAATTTGAAAATGTACACTGGATACTCAAGTGGGCATGAAACTTATGGGACTGATCTGAGAAAGATATGTAAGGATGGGGACTACCTACCTGTCTTTCCAGGGAGACAAAAGGAGAGATAACCACTGTGATCATCAAAAAAGGAAGCATGGGGGGGGGCATATAGAAGAGATACCCAAAGCTCAAGTTCTAGAATGACCCTATATAAATACCCCGAGATAAAGCAGAAGGACTGATGGAAAGGAAGTGATAAATAAAAGAGGAAAAAAGAAAGTGTGGGGTACCCAGTTCTAAGAAGCAGAAATGACAGCTTTATGCAAGACATCTATCTCCCAGGAACTTCTTGCAAGCATAAACCCGTTATAAGGGTAAGGGAAACTAAGGCCCAAGAATCCAAGTCCCCACCTGTGGTTTGCAGAATCACACTAAGTTAAATCAGCCAGACTAAGAAAGACTGAGAAAGTAGCTCATGCTTCCTCCTCTACATGGAATCTGGGGTGGGGGAGGGGACAGCCATGAAAGTAACAGGGGGAGTAAAGGGATTCCAGGAAGCGAATAAAAGGAGACGACTCAAGGGAGGTCATTGCCAGGGTGCACAATATGTATATATTAAAATGTCACAATGAAACCATTATTCTATGCAACTAATATACAGTAATTTAAAAATAAAAGGAAAAAAAAAAAGACAATGACTTTCTGGTGACACAGTACTGCCACCTGCTGGACGCAGTTTGTAAACTCTGTATCAGGATGATGGACCCGCAGGCAATGTTTCCAACTGTGAGCGCTGAAACCCGTGAGTCCAGTGGGGAAGTACGTCCCATGCCACATATTCACAGCAGACAGAGATTTCTAACCACTGAGAACTAAGTTATGGATTTGGCTGGATGCAAGTATTATGACCCTGACAGACGTCATTTTGGAGTTACAGAAGTTAAAGTCTAATGACTGTGTGTTTAGAAGTGGGGGGAAAATGGAGATACGGAGATAGTGATGGTTTTACCATGAAAGGAGAGATGACTCGGACATCGTTTAAAGGGAGACTTGTAGGAAAATCTGGTAGTGAAGGATGAAGAAGGGTTGAGATGACTTCATCTACGATACAGGAATGCAGGAGGGCTGCCACCCGCCGTTGAGGGGGGTACCACTGGTGAGAAGCAGAGGCCATTCCTAGGAAGGGGCAAGATGCCCGGGAAAAGACACAGGAAGGAGGGTGTGATCAGGAACCCCAAGGTAAGCAGAAGGCGAGACTGAGGACAAAGACCAGAAGACATCTCACTTTTACTATTGATACATCAACAAGAGAATCTCAAAGCACTTTAGAAAGGGTTTTACTTTTTTGGGGGGGGGTTGTTTGTTTGTTTTAAGCGATTATTGATCGACACTTTCCGAGGCAGCATTATTTAACAGCAATTGCTCTTATGTTTTAACCCTGAATCCTCCCAATATTACTTTTTCATCTCTTATTTTATGTAATTATTACAAGTTTTCCCATGAGAATATGTTGTGTGTTGAGCATATTTCATCCATGCCCCTCACTGCTCCATTTTCTTGGCTCCCATTAGTCTCCTTTGTCCCCCACTGACAGTTTCATTTGTAATCTCAGGTCACATACACATACATACATGTTTTTTATATATCTATACACAACCTAGCAATCACAACTGGTATAAAATACATATTTCTGTTTGAGACTACTTTAATTCACTTAATATGGTTATGCCCAAGCATTACGGGACTTGCAGAAAAATAGGTTCAACTCCTATTTTTATCAATTAATTTATCAATTACCTTAGGACAATTTTATATACATGTATATAGCACATTTTTACCATGTCCACACCCCATTAACTTCTCTCGTCACCATCTCCCATCTAGTGAACCCCTTTTCTTTCCCACAAGTACCTTCTTCTACTTTCTAATCGTGTGTGCGCGCGCGCGCGCGCATGCCACACTGAGTGCAATTAGCCTTACTTAAATGAGCGTGACAGAGGTGTTGCACACCAAATTACCAGTGGCTACACCACCAATGAAGATGCCTCCGTCCCAGCCATTGCTAACTGCTAATATTTTGATGACTGGTCATATGAGACTATCTCACAGCAGGCTTGCTTTCCTCACATCAGGCATTAGCACACGTTCTTGCCTGACTTTCTCTCCTTATTTGAGGGACCTATTACAATTCAGTTGTCAAACAAATGGGTGATAATCAGCTAAGCGATAAGAGAATTGCTAAGCTGCCATGTCTACTCAGAAGTGTGACTTGTGCCTCCTTTGTGTGATGTTAATCTCAACTTAAAATTAATTCTCTGCCAATTCTATAACCCTCCTCATGCCCAAGACAATGCCCGAGCTACATCATTGTCATTTTTTCCCTTGATACTGTCCCCTGACTCCTCTACCTTCTAAGAGGGATGACTTTCATACACTTGGATAACATAAGATTAAAACCGGGTTGATGAAACAAATTATTAAATAAATACATATTAATCTATTCAAGGAGAGTCAACGTCTTCTTATCTCCATTCCTGAAATGACATTAAAAATCTCAGTGGAGTTTGTGACTTCAGATTTTACCCTTGAATGTAATATTTCTCAATCATGAACTTTGTTACCAAAAGGAGCCAGTTACCAGAAATATCTAAGGACAATAATGGTAAACTTCGTCGCCCATCATCTCCAACCACATTTGCATCATTCATAGTAATGTGTTACTTATGACTGATGTTTTCCTTTTAATTACAAAATTGAAACAATATGACTGAAATTTAATCATTACGGTCAGTTTTGCCATATCGTAGCACACTATTACCACAGGGAAGTGTATGGAGTTATATAAATGGTTCTCACGTGTACATTGTTTTTCCTTCATTCTGTATGTTCATCCTACAGTCTGATGCTAAGTTCAAGTTTTCAGTGAGCTCAGTGGCTATGACTCGTTCTCTAGTGGTGGCTTCAATTGGATGTTTCTGTGCTGTTCGTCAGCTCTGGCTCTTGTATGTATTCCCCCATATAATCTATTGGTCTTCCTAATCATTTTTCTTTCTCATTTGGTAGGAATTTGGGGCTCACCCTACAGAATAATCATCTTCAGACAGTTTTTTATTCTGACCTAACCTCTGGTTCCCTCACTTGGAATTCATTATTGGTCTTTATCTTATTTTGTCAGATTCACCTGATATCTTCATTATGACTTTTTTTCTTTTTCTATTTTCATTTATTGATGGTAGGAGAAGAGCGCTGATTTTCTGTGTTGTTTTCTACTTGGCTGACACATCTATTTTTCTTACTACTCCGGTAGCACTCTCCTTATCTAGGCACTTTAGGAAAATTGAGACTCTTTATGTATATGAAACATGAAAACACCACTTCTGATTTGTTTTGTTTCTGACCCGTGATGCTTGGCCTATTTTTCAATTATCTACTATACAGAAGTCTTGAGAGATTCATTGTCTCCTTCTCTACAATAAAAGGTGGCTTTTTTACTTCACTATAAATTTCGTTTGTCTGTGGTCAGGAAGTTATCTTTAATTCTGACTATCCTCAGAAGTTTATGCCATTTGTTGCCCATTTGAAATATTCTTTACTATGGTCACCATCATACATTTTTGATTTTCAGTCAACTAATTTTTAAACTAGAACAATAGGTTTTATAGCACATACTCATCTTTACACTTCTGAAATATACTAAAATTTGTGTCATACATATTTTCATTAATAATCTACAGTTTGAGGAAACCTGTGTTTCATTTGAAATATGAAACATTATATTATCAAAATCATACTGACATAAATTATGAGATAGACATTCGAGTACCACTAAATTTGAGAGATTTTCTGTTCTCTGTTCTCTTGTACATGTATAAGAATATATGTGACCTCTGTATGAGACAATAGAACAAACCTTTCTAGGGAACCCTTAGCTTTACACTAGGACTCAGCACCTACCAGCAACCTCTACATCTTTTCTGGGTCATGATTACATTCCAGACACAGATTTTTAAAACCACTGTCAGGATAAGAGATGCATTGAGATAGAGGTAAACCCTTGACTCCCAATGTATTGATAATTTCAGCCAGTCTAAAACCATCTTATATCAAAAACATATAAATTCATTTTATGATTTTGCATGAGATGTTCATCCTTTTCTGAGTCACTGTTATAAGTCACTTAAGAAGCCTTGCCTTATTCCCATCAGTTTGGATCTGAACTGGAATAGAATTATTTTAAGAGTAACATCAAGTCACACACAGTGATGACCATTGTTAAAATGGAAAAATGGGCGGGGAGAGGCACAATGCTTGATTTCAAAAGATCAGCAATCTGGGATCCATCGGGTGTTTTGAGCAACAGAAGCAGGTATGCATTCCAACAAGTTGAATGGGTGCCAGAAGGAAGAATTATGGTAGGAATGGTGTTTAGCAAGTAAAAGTAGGAAATTAACAGATCAATGGGAAGGATGTGAGATCATTCAAGAAAAATTACCTGAGTTCAGGGGCTATAATAAAACTTAAGTGACATAATTAATAGAAATAAGAGCGCAAAATGGCAGGGATGCAAAAATAATAGAGTGAGAGATGGCACTCACTTGAATCTCAATATTTGTGAGTTTAATAGATGGAAAAGTTAACTTGATAGCATCACAGAAGTGTGGCACAGTGAATTGCAGGGACGTGCTTTGATAAGCAAGAGGCCCTAAAGGAGGTTTCAGGGAGACTAACAAGCATCAGCATAATTATTACCACGGACTTTGGCTTAATTCTCACCTGGGAAAGCTGGCATGCAGTGTTTTTCTTCTTTCTTTTCTGTACTGTCCTGGGAATTAAACCTAGGACCTTACACATACTAGGCAAGCACTCTACTACTGAGCTACACACCCGGTCTGACATGGCAGTTTTGTATGAGAAATAGACAGTATCAGAATGAGATGCTTTGATGTCAATGGTGTACTGCCACAAACCAGTCTTGTGGTCTGCATATATATAAGAGACTGGTGGGCAGGTGAGTCTAGAGGTGGGCCACTGTGGAGAAGCAACGAGTGTCAGGATACAAGACAGGAATGAAAGCAGTCTGTATTTCCAATGCAAACCTTTCTACAAACCAAACACCTCTTCTTTAGATCCGTCCAGTGAGGTCTATATCATAAGAAAAACTGTGGACCTATGCACATACAGGCAGCAGAAAGTGAGTTCAGTGGGTTTAAAATGAAAAAAAAAAAACCACAACAATAATATGGAGTTGGGAGAGAAAGTGGTTGGAAGGATAGGAGAACAGCTGGACAGGAGTAAATAGGGTAAATTCAAATAAAGTATGTATAAAATTTCCAAACAATATAAGCAAAATTAAAAAACTTAACATTAAAACATTTTTTAAAAGGAAAAGATACGATAGATATGAAGATAACACTGTTGGAGTCCAGGCAGACAATTGTCAATGACAAATTATTCCTTAACTTAAGATTTCAACAATTTGTTTGCTATCGAATATATGGGTCACCGTGTATTTCTGATTTGATGTATTTTATTCAGAGTTAATAGGTATAGGTGTTACTTATCTTCAAGGCCAAGGCATTGAAACCTTGTTAGAATTGGTACAGAGAAATGGCATAGCTGAAATCTTTTCAGATTTAATATATTTATTATCTACAAAAAGATAAAATCAAAGATACTAGTTTTTTTATATGATTGCAAAGGACTTAAAAATACCTAATAACTCTAGAATTGATCTCAAATGGTTCCATTAGTTTTTAAAACATCAATGCAATGAGTTCAAAAGAAGTGGCTCAGTTACTTTCAATTAAATTGTGCAGTGCTTAACTACAAGTTTAAAGCTGATAATACATTTAATTCTATGAATTACAGAAGATAGAGGATAAAATAATACATACCATCATAAAACTAATTATCTCTTATCACTCTTTGCTTGAATTGGACATCAGTTGCTTTTTTAACCTTTGATGGCTGGTGCCAAGCTGTCATAATCCTAGCCTTGATCTTCTGATAAAAACCCTTATTCCAAATGCAAACTTAAATTCTACTTATCGTGTGCTGGCCTCAGCGTAGGAGAACTTTTTTTTTTTTTGCTCTGCTAATTGAAGCTTATTGAAAAGGATTTCAGATGCAGATTAACTGAGGTGACAGTAAAAATTAAGTGTAAATAAAATAGATTTTGTCACATTTTTGTAACAGACAACTCTTTCAAACAGCCGTGATCCAAGAGGCAATGTCACTTCCAGAACTTTAGCTCTATGAAATCAAAGACTAGGAGAAAATGTCTTATGAAGCAAAATAGTCAGTTTATAAAAAAAAAATAAACTTCCATGAAGACTTTAACTTTTGAAGAGGTCAATCCATAATTAGTAGTATTATATTATATTGTTCATTTAAATTCCTTAAGTCTCTCTTACACTCACATGGAGGTGACTCTGCGTCATGATGAATATGCTAATTTAGCTGTGGTAACAAGTTCACAGTGTGCATGTGCATTATATCCATAGTGTGCATGTTGAATATATTTAGTATTTGTCAATTACAACCGAATCACGTTGGAAAACGGTTAAACCCTGTGTGAGCGTACTCTCTTTAGTCATTAACAATCACTGCACCCAATAAACAGTCAATCAATAGCTGACACTCTGCCTTCGCTGCTTCATGGCTGTGCACACATTACACAGCATCTCTTCAGTTCTGTCATGTTTTTATTGCATTAACGACTAGCAGAATTCTTGTTAAAAAAGACATGATGTAAGATTAATGAATGTCAGACATAGTCACTAAATGATTTTTTTCTTTTTAATTTTAACCACCAACATTTACATTTTGTTACTAGGGTTTTATACTTCTGCTGCTTAAAATGTGCATATTAGTTTGAAGATATAAAAGTGTATGTTTAAGTGCTGAATAATAGAGTGTGTTATACTGATGCACAAATGATTCTTAAGATTATAAATAAGCGACATCCCTTAACCTTGAATTGAGCAATCATATGTGACTCACTCTCTCCATAACCAGCTTCCTGAGAGTGGTTTTGACTTCCAATTTAAAACCTCTCCTTTCTCTTGCACCACAGCACAGAACGTCATTGAGCGTTTCTACATTTGCCTCACCCCCCAGACATTTTGGTCAACTGTTCTTTGTTTTTAAGCATATTTAATCAGCATGCATGCACTGCTATCAGCTGGACTGTGTCCTAAAGTTTCAACAGTGGATTCTCTTGCTTCTGACTCTGTGCCAGTTGGCACCCTGACCTCCCCCCCCCCCAAATCATGCGTAAAGAGATATAAAGTTAAAGTGTCTGCATGGTGGTTTGTCTTCTGCCACAGGCCCAGAACTATTAGTCAATGAAAGCAAAGATGTTTCTGTTCAAGGGAGGGTTAACCATAAATACAGAGTGTGACTGCGTAGAAAGCAGTATGATGCTTAGGGGTTAACAAGCCACACACAAAGGAAAAATCAGATTTACACCATGGCTGGTTTGTCAGCTGTTGCTATTATTAGAAAACAAACAAACAAACAAAAAACCCTGCTTGGAAACACTAATCGCTCAGTGAAGATTGGGTTTTCCTGTTCTCCGCATTGCCATTTACAAGCTAAAGGGCTAACTGCTGGGAAATGCCCACTGCTTTGTGTATGCATATTTGGTGGGATGCTTTCAAAACCTACACCTCCCCGATGTTACATTGTGGCATGGGATGGAATACCCACTGCTTCTGCAGTTCCTACATTGTAGAAGCTTTCAGACCTTGCTCAACCAGCCAACTGAGATGAAACATTCAGCAGTGCCCTTGCCTCAGGGACAATTAGTTGCAAACATCCCCACCAAGCTCCAACAATGGACTTGGCTTCTACATGCTGTCAGCTTTCTCACTTACCCATCGTGTTCCCATTGTGTGACACCATTCCCGGAGAGACAGAAATAAACATTTCTTAACTCTAGATAGAGAGCCTGCCACAGATGAAAGTGAGGAGACCTCCAAAGTCTAGTTTGGTGAATCATCAAGTTTTATTGGGGTTAATTACAGAAAGCTGGGTGAGGGGGTTACTTATACTTAACTCAAAGACAGCTCACACCAGCATAGGTGACAGACAGTTCACAAATCTGGGAACTTGTAGCATCTGCACAGCATGCAGGCAGCTCAACGGGTTGGACAGTGTCCTTTCCAGTTTGCAAGCAGCTTGGCTGGTATGTGATCCTTCTAGGCAACTCAGCTGGTCTGTGAGTGTCTGAGGAGTCGTTTCAGCTTACATAAACTTGGGGAACCAGGGATATAGTAAATCTGGTCAGTTACAGGGAGTTCTGAAGCTCTCTGGTTGCCTAACTACTGAAACTCAAGGAACCTTCCTGCAGGGTGGAATGTTTCACCTCTCTTTAGAACACCCCACTTCTTAATAGGCATCCCTCCAAGATGGAAGATTTTCTATTAGAAGAAATTGCTACACTGCAGTTCCTACACAGCTTTAGAGGCCCTCCCTTCGTTGCCCTACTCTGTGTTAGGGCAAATTCTGCTTCTCTGGAAAGTGATGTTTTCTTACTCAGTTACCAGGTATGACTATGGATGAAACCACAACAGAGATGCCATCACAGATTAGTAGGGCCGATGCCATCACATGTCAATTATCAGCAGTTAACAGCAATGATATATGACCATATGCAGAGTGGTAGGTGGGAAGTTCATACAGGCATTCGGAATATCATGGCCCAACGGATAGTTGGCAATGGCATCCCTAAGAACAGCATAGAACGCCTATTAGAACACTGTTCCATTTATACAAGAAAACTTTCAAATCTGGAGCCTGAAGCTTGAACAGTGCCACCAGAGGAGTGGGAAGAAAGACAGACCCTTGTAGACCTTTGCTGGTACTCAGCGTCAGAGCTCTGGATTAACTGGAGAAGAGTGGGACCCAGCGCTGTTCCTGATCTGCCTGCAGTGAGTCAATACCCCAAAGGATCCATGACTCTGGTGTGGTGAGGTGGCTCCATGAAGCCCCAGTGTCACAAGCAGCTCTTGCTTGAGTCAGACCCTCCATTTGAGGCTGACTTTCCATCTGTACTCAGGGCATAGTCTCTCTTCCATACTCTGTGATCTAACTTCTTTTTCTCCTGTGTTCTTCCCGATTATATTTACCATTACTTATTAGGGCAACGAAGCACAAGTGAAGGAAGGGTCCTCCATCACAAGGATACAGCTTAATGAGTCTCCCAGACAAAATGCCTTCATGTAACCCAGTCACCATATTCACAAATAAGTAAGGCACGTTTGGTACCTCAAAATTCACTCAAGTGAATCTTGTCTGTTGGGGCCTTTCATGGCAGTCACTGTCTTGAGGTCAACCCTCAGCTACCATTGCCTCCTTCATTTCATTATAAACATGATGTATTTTTTATAAGTATGTAGTCTATTCTTGCTCTTTGTCCCTACATGCTAACTCTCATATTTTGAAGGCTGTATGTAGATAATCAGTATAAATAAAAGCCATCTATATACGCTTTTTGTATTATTTGTGGCTATTAAGGTAGTTATCTCAACTATTGATCTAATACATGGGGAATTATAATAAAATTCATATATATATATCTTTGAAAACACGTATTTCTATAATTTGAGTTATATAATACCATCAAATGCCAGTGTCTAGATCCTCTTTGTTTCATACCCATTGGCTTTTAATGGCTCTTGCCTCATACACTATTCCTATCATTATTTATTTCTTAAATATTTCTACATATCCATTTGTCTGCAAAAAGTGTTTGTACTGAAAATATTCAAAATATTCAATATTTATTTGATGCACCTTGCTCTGAGAAGGAGGTCTTTATACATGTTTCAGATGTACACACAACACATACTGTAGTTTTAACATTTTTCTCCTATTTGGCTATATGAAGCATCAGTTATATTGATTCAGAGCCCTGGTACCTTGTACCTGCTTGAACTCTCGACCATTTTTCTGACCTAATCTTTGTTACTCCTTCATCATCACATAAAATGTTTATAAAACTAATTTCACAACAGTGATGTTGATGCCCAGTGCAGTAGGCACCAAGACCTGATGAAAATCAGTCATGTAGTTCAGATCCAAGTTCCCACTCTTATCATAAGTTTCCAGGACACCAAGATTTGGGGATAGGGTAACAGTTAAGAAACTGGAAAACACTGAGCATCAAAAAGTTTGCAAAGGAGGAAAATCCTTGAAAAGCTTTCCCTGTGCCTGTTGGGTAGACATGTTCCCTGAAAAAATTAATGCCTGGTGCCTGTACCTCCACATAGATCTGAGCTAAGAAGGGATCTCCATTATGGCAAAACAGATTGATCCTCTAGATGGAGGCAGATAATGTGCATCTTCATCACATTCAAAAGATCTTGGCTGAGCAAGGCAGTGATTCAGGAGATAATAATGTCTGCAGAGAGAACTCAGTCAAGTTTCCCAGCTCTGTATAAAGAGGATTAGGGATGACATATCCTTAAAATATGGACAAGTGCAACTCCATGGTCACCACAAAAACTGTCTTATGGAAGAAAGAATGTACCAGAGGGGGGAATTTTATTTAAATACACAAATACACTTAAATGCTATGTGATTGGTAATGTAAGTCATTCTAATAGCTGTATGTCTGCATGTATGTATGCTTGCATATGTATTTTTGTGTATGCATGTGTATATATATATATATATTTCTGTATGTCTGGTGTTTTCATGTGTATGTATACATGTCTGAGTGTACTTTGTGTTTGTGTGTGCATCTGTGTATGTGCGTCCATGGCATATGGAGTATGTTCCTCTGTGTATTCTTCTAGGATTCAATCTTTCTTCCAGGATCATGAGCTTTGCATGACCTGTTTTCAAATTGTGAAAAATTCTGGCTGAGAATTCATCTTTAACAGTTTACATGAACTCCAAAATTCAAGCTCCACTAATCACTGGGCTTTGCACCTAATAAGCATTTTTGACACAATGGCCTTCACCAAAAAGTTTAGTTTCCCTTCCATCATTGACTCTTGGATGGTCTGCTGCCAACCTACTCAGTCCTGAAACCCAGCTCCCAAGCCTCCACATTGTTGCTTTATTTCCATAGTATGCAGTCATGGGTCTGGAACTCTAGTGTTCTAAGAAAAAAAATAGTGGCATTTTAAAAAGAGATTTGTTCACAAGAATTTTCAAAACACAGTTAATTCAGTAAGGAGACAGATGCAGGCTCTTTGAAGGCTACTCTTCTAGAATACCTTTCCATAGCTCACTTTGGTTCTCATTCAATCTTTCCCTGTAGAGTACATTTTAATTTACTAAACAATGGTGAGCCTTCATTTCTCCTGAACCAATATCAAGAGTTGATTCAATAACTGATAATGGTCATTTAAAAGACATGTATATGGAATCTAGTATAAGACTGTACAATGTAAAGCATTTTATAAGTACTAAGTCAACTTAAGTTGTGCTATACAACAGGAGATGAAACTGTTGGCAATTACCTTTACCAGCTAAGGAAATGCACAGTGGCTTTTCTACTTCCACATATTCAGAAAATGCATGTTTAATTAAAATCCAAGAAGCATGTTTTAGATTAAAGGGCATGACTTACCATAACTCATTTGACATTGTTTTGAGAATATTGATTGCCAAGTAATATGATTCTAAAACTTGAGCCTGAGAGGTAATCCAAAAATGATAATGGTCTTATGAAAAAAGTACTTAGGTGGTGGCCAGCAAGATAGATCTGTGGGTCACGGTACCTGTCCAAGTCTTCCAAGGTCACTTTGATCCTCGACATACACATCAAGAACTGAGGAGGTAAGAGATTCATCTAAGTTTCTTTGAGATCCCTAAATACACATGGCTATTACATGTGCCCCCACATCATACAAACACATTTGGAACACACAATTATAACAGCAAAAGTTAAAAACTACCTAGGTGAGGCTGCTTTTGATAAACACTGCTCAGCATTAACGAATAGTAAGTGTCTACAGACTATTGTACATCTTTAGCATGTATATTTACATGGACATACATATATATATTATACAGTATGTATATATGTATATCTGCATATATGTATGACTGTGTACCCCATACACCTGAAAATGTATAGGACAAACCTGGACTACGAGATCATAAGCCTATGTTAAATACTTCAGACAAGAGTTGTTCCTGCAATTAGAATAAATTCTGAGGAAAATGCCCTTATTTTTGATTTTGTATTTTTCTTACTTAGTTGTTACAGTTAAAGTTGTAGTATTTAAGCCTGAAAAAAGTGCTATTATTCAGCATGTGTTACTGTACGATATGTAACTGAATCAAAATAGGTACTGTCCCTTTATGTCCAAAGAAATACTAATTAAGAAAAATATGCTTAATTATTAATGAAGAAAAACATTGGGTGAATTAATTTCTGTAGTTTTTATATATATATAACAACCTAAATTAAATGAACATTTTGTGGAAACAGATGGTATAATGGCCAGAGCATGCAATAGTTCAACTCAGTCCAATTAAACTTTATTGGATTTCATTTCCACAGGATTTAATTCATCTGTTTTTAAACTAAATAGCAAATAAACTAAAACAAATATGCAATACCTTTCTCCTTCTTTTAAAAAAATGTTTAATCCCACTATTCAAATATACAAGGGTTTATAAATGCATCATCAGTTTCACATGTTAGTTTGTTATTAGATTTTTACATACTTTAAACATTTCAAGATACATACATCTACAGAAAATGAAAGATATGATATAGATACACATGGACTTTCTTCAACAAGCATCTAGCTAGTTGTAGGCAAATGCAAAGTGCAATGTTTTTGTGGCCATTGGATGAGTTCTCTTTCATAGACTGAGCTGGTTAAATGAAGTCCTCTGAACACAATGCAACAAATATTTGTTTTTGTTATGGCCCAAATAAATGTCCATAACTCTCCAGTTCTCTATATTATTGCAAAGCCAAAGCCCAACACATCAGAAAGTCTTTCATGACACCTATGGAAATGGGGTTTGTCTACTTTTTAAAACACAAAATAACTCATTTCCTATATAAAAAACATTTTTATTAGTTCTGAAAATGTGCAAGCAGTTTGTAACAAACTCTTTAATCCTTTATAGACTCCACTCTATCTAATAAAGGGTAAGTACTAAATGACTTAGTTTGTGGATGGGGCTCCAATCTCAGGGTAATTTTTAACTCAAGTAAGTATATATTTGCATCATTATTATTTTAAAATATTTTGTTAATTGTGTGTACATGAGTGAGTGAGTGAGAGGTAGAGAGAGAAAAAGAGAGAGAGTGAGTCTATGTCTAGGTTTACATGAGTGCAGTTCCTTAGGAAGCCAGAAGAGGGTGTCAGATCATCTGGAGCTGGAGTAATAGTGGTTGTGAGGTACCTCATGTGGATGCTGAGAACAGAACTCAGGTCCTCTCCAAGAGTAGTTCATGCTCTTCAATTTTGAGCATTCTCACCAGCCTCAGAATTACCATTCCTACAGCTGTTTCATTATCGAGTTGGGTAATAGAATATCTGCCCTTGAAGACCAAATGCCCAAGACACAGTTCCAAAGAAATCCTGAAAAAATGGGCAAAAAACAGTGGATATGAATTGCTAATAAATTCTATGGTTTGCAGGTTATATTCTGGAATAAGACACTTTCAAATTCGTGTCTCTCCATGGATTTTAACTCCAATTTTATTAACTAATAAGTGTATGAAAATACAAGGCAATAAAATAATAGCAAAAGAAAGTATTTCAATACATCTTTGCCAAAAAAAGCAACATGGCAAATAAGCATACCCAAATATGTTTACTATCTAATTACTTGGGAAATGAAAATAAATAATATGTTACTTAATACTAACTACAGCAAATACAAACTGAAAGATTGACCACCAGGTATGTGGTCTGAGAAACTGGGCTTCTCATAGCCTCATGGCAGACAGTAAAATAGTGTTATCATTTTAGAAAAAGCAAACTTGAGTGAGTACTACTCATTTCCATGTACCTGTTCTATGCCTGATGTTTTGGAAGAAGTTATAACATAACCATAAATTGCACATGCATACATGAATAAATAAAGCATTGCCTTTGTATAAAATAAGGCTAATAAAAATGGACATTTCTGTGAGATGTCTTTCTGTATGTTGTGAATATGTGTTGCTCTGATTGGTTGATAAATAAAGCTGTTTGGCCAATGGTGAGGCAGAATAAGGTTAGGCAGTACAGTTAAGCTAAAGAGAAAGGAGAAGAAAGGTGAACGGGGCAGACACCAACCTGTTGCCAAAGGAGGAACAAGATGCCAGCAGAGTAGTAATGCCACAGCCACATGGCAACATATAGATCAAAAGAGTGGGTTAATTTAAGATGAAAGAGCTAGCTAGCCAGAAGTCTTCCATAGGCCATACAGTTGGTAACTAATATAAGCCTCTGAGTGATTATTTTATAAGTGGCTATGGGGCCATGGGGCCCGGCAGGACTGGAGGAATTTAGAGCTACAGAACCTCTTTTAACAAATGGTGCTGAAACACTTGGACAATGACATACAAAAATGAGTTAAATAATAACCTTATACCACTCAGAATGGATAAGAAACCTTGACATGAAGGGCAAATCTCTCAAATGTGCAAAGGATAAAGAGGAGAAAACTTAGGTTTCCTTTGGCTTAGTGATATTTTTGATAAAACACAAAATATACAATTCTTAAAGAAAAATACCAGTAAATTGGGGTGGCGGTTTGAATGAGAATGGCCCCCACAGGCTCGTGTATTTGAATGCTTAGTTTCTAGTTGATAGAATTATTTGGGAGGGATTTGGAGGCATGGCCTTGTTGCATGAGGTACGTTACTAGGGGTTGGCTTTTGAGGTTTCATAAGCCCATGCCATTCCAGTTAGGGCACTCTCTCTCTCTCCCTCTCTCATCTGTCTGTCTGTCTGTCTGTCTGCCCGCCCCTCTCTCTCCTATCTCTGTCTCTGTCTGTCTCATGTTTATGGCTAAGGCCATACACTCTTAGTTAAAGTTCTAGCACCATGGCTGCTTGGATTTTGCCAGGCTCTTCACCCTGATGGTCATGGATTTCCCCACTGAAACTATAATCAAGCCCCCAATTCAATGCTTTTTAAAAAAAAAAAAAAAAGTTGCCTTTTGTCTCTTCACAGCAATAGAAAGTACCAAGACAATTAGATTTTGTCAAAATTCAAAATGAATCCAAACAAAGACACAGTTAAGGTCATGAAAAACCTGAACTGGGATATAATATTGCTATTTTCTTATCTAATGAAAGACTGGCACTCACAACACGCAAAGCACTCTTCAACTTTGTAAGGAAAAGCAACTCAATAAAAAATTTTCTTTAAAGAATTTAGAACAGTGTTTCTCAACCTGTGGGTTGTGACCCCTTTGGGTGTTGAACGACCCTTCCATAGGGGCCGCATATCAGATATTTACATTACGATTTGTAACAGCAGCGAAATTACAGTTCTAAAGCAGTAACAAAAATGATTTTGTGGTTTGTGTGTGGGCGGGGTTCACCACAACCTGAGGAACTGTATTAAGAGTCACATCATTAGGAAGGTTGAGAAGCACTGCTCTAGACCGACACTTAATCAGATCAAGTTTATACACGGCAAATGAGACAAGGAAAATGTGTCTGAAACTAATCAGAATAGGAATGTGAGATCAACGCCTGCCTAAAAGGTAAAATCGAAAACAACAGCTGCAGTCTGAAGGGACAAGGGGAAACAGTCCATTGATGGCTTGTGAGTGTGCAGAGCAGCACAAAAACATTAAGATGATGTAAAGATAAGAACAGTCTTATCATACAACCTTATTACCAGAGGATGGGGTTATGTGGCTGTGCAGTTTTTACAAGGTTTTGGCAGCCTGTTTTATGTATAGTACATCTCTGAGAGACTCTGTGCCCCATTGTTTCAGAATATGAAACAAGAGCCCTTCAGTGTCCGTATTCTTGTCTACAGCAGGGTTCTGTGCTGTTACCTTTGGGGGAGGGGATAAGTAGACACAGAGTCAATGGCACAGACTCTGGGAGGATGTTGAATACAACAAGCTCAGTTTATTCCAGGAGAGGCAAGCCTTATATAACCTCCACCCCAACCTGGGGGAAGGTCTGATAAAAATGCATCTGTTGTTGTGATATGACTTCCTCTCATTGGTCCAGGTCATCTCTGATCATGTCTCAGCTACTGTTGCTAAGGTCATTAGGCAGACCCAGGTTGGTTCTCAGGAAGTATCTTATTACCAGGTTGGCTCTCATTACTGGTTTGAGCCTGCTGGCCCTCAGGCTGAGGGCTGAGTCATCCCACACTTGTTCTGTGTAATTAACTCCATCTTGCCAAGTGTGCAGATGCTGTTCCTTTCATTTTTTTGCCCTTTTGCACTGCTGGCTCAATGCCTTTGCTGAGATGTCACACTTTGGTGACAGGATGTTTGGTAAGGAATGGTGGAACTCTATGTCACACTCCAACAGGACCTGGAATGTGGTGGTTCATGGCTGGCTCTACTACTGTGGTTACAAGGACCTCCTCTGGTTTTTCTTGAAGAGGTTCAAGTCTGCTGCCATGTTGTGTGTCTTCTCCTTGTATTTTTAATACCGCCTTGGATCATCTGCCCAGGCACCACCCACAGTAGACTGCACACTCTCAACATCAATCAGCAATAAAAATAATATGCCCCACAGACTTGCCTACAGACAAATTGAGTTTTCCTCTTCCTACATGACGCTAGTTTGGATTGATCTGACAAAAAAAAAAAAAAAAAAAAAAAAAACTAATGAGCACAATACTAGAAGTTTCTATGTGGGTTGTTGGAGCAACATCATCAATCGTCTTAGGAGCTGTGAACTTTGTGAACTACAATAATGACTAGAGAGGCAAGACACATGGGGCAACAGAGGCATGTGTGTTATATGTCCTGTGGTCAAAGTACGTGATGTCTACAGCACTGAGTCCTAACATAAAGACTGAAGGCGGGCACAACCAAGAACAAGTATTGTTTCAAGGTGGGGAGTCTCTGGGACATCTAACAACTCAAGGAGAAGTATTCTACACTTGGTTCTGGGTTTTTTGTTTGACAACCTATGGCTTCTGGGAGGAACATTATTCTCTGAATTCATCAAAGACACTTCTTTGTACAGTTGAGGATGACTAACAACTAGTCAAAGTGCAGAGCAAGTGTCCAGGGGATATCTAGATCACACCTCTCCCCATGAGGCTCAGAGATGGTTTTGGAAGAGGGGGCACAAAGTCAGTGAGATCAGCAGACAGACAGGATCAGTATGAAAGAAACAGGGTCTTGCAGACACCAGACGTCTGCAACAATCATGTGCTCATGGCGGCTGTGATTGAAAAAGACCAAATCAGTCAGCTTCCGGACATGGAGAGGAGAGGGGCTCAGGTACCCCCAACCCTAGATGATGAACTACGACAGTTGATGACTCCAGGTGAAGGGAGAGTCAGTGTTCTTTAAAGGTGAGACTCCTGGTAGGTCTATAATGCTTCAGTGGATGGCCCCAAACCTGTGAGTATAGGAGCAGCACAGAATAAAATAACATGAGTTACTAAAACAACAACAAAGAGATACCCCAGGATGTTAGGAGAGTAGCATAGACTGGGAGGAGTCAGGGGAAAGATAGCAGGGTGAATGTGATTGAAGTATAATGCACTGCACGACTCTCGAAACATCGAAATACTACATACTACATTAAAAATAAAATGAAGTTCCAAAAAGTTAACAAGCAAGTGTTCTCTTTTCTCTTCTGACACACTCCCTGTCACTTCTTTGATTATCTTTGGTATGATCTTCAGTCAAGCTTTTTGGTGAGACATTAATTTAAAACATGATGAAGGAACTGAAGTATCTGTGATAGAGACTAATGTAAGAGATAATTAAATATGAATGGGTTACATCAGCTAGAAGGAGAATGTGGAAGCAAGCTGATGAAGCCTTGGGGTGATGTGTTCAGCAATATCGCCCTGCATGTTGACGTGTATGGAAAACCCTGAGTCACAGCACAGAATTGGGAAAATGTCTGCCACTATTTTGCTTAACAGAAAATGGGTGCCTGTTGTAGAGGGCCTGCCCTGCCAGGTCACATCTTCCCATGATCCCTCTTATTCCAGGGATGTGATTTCTGTTGAGAATGGAATTCACCACAGGCAGTTAATTTGTCTCCTTGGACTTATTAATGAAATCCACCGCCATAGAAACATTCAACCTTCTTGAGTATTTCCATATTTATTGCTTGCTATTTTGTGACTGAAAAACACATTTCCATACCGATCAAATTAAGGCACTTTTAATATTTAGGAAGATACTTAGTCTAAATACTAGTGAGAAATGCGGTGGCCCGGCTGTGGCTAGAGGTAACCATGCGGATCTGCCTGGTGCTCTCGCCAAAACCCCACTCCCAGCTAAGGATCCTGCTGCAAAGTTCTTTTACAGGAGAATTTGATCCCTGGGCATGGAGAAAGAAGGGAAAAGGTCAGACCCCAATGGCTCTGTCTAAAACTCAAATCCGATACCACACAAAAGCCAGAGAGTATCGGCACTTACAGGGCTGTTGGCAGGGAACTTCTTGTTCAGCTTTAACCAGTTTTAAGCTACTTTTATACATGATTTATTTTTCTCAGCTTCTGCTTTGCAGTATTCAACCACAAATGCTCTTTGCTATATTCTAGACCCTAACACCTTCAAGAGTAGCCCCTAATTATCATTTAAATATATCAGTACTTTACAAAAAGCAAGAGCAATTTTCTTCTTCCAATGCTTACTTAGGATGAAGGCATTGCTTAGCAAAGAACTAATCTAAAAGGAAAAGAATGTGTAAAGATAGGAACTCAATATTAATTTTTCAGATCAAACAAATAGTTAAAATAATGCTTTCAGATTTACACAGGCCTTCATAACTAAAATAAGTAGCAATTCAAAGTCAAATGATTGGACCTAATGTTTTGTTCCTTTGAAATCTTGGAATTTGGATAATGCATTTATTTCTATTATTGAAAAATAGGTATTCAGCATTTATCTGAATTCACACATAATATTTGCAAATAATAACACCATTTTTAACTAACTCAAGAACTTGAGTTATTTAAATAAGAATTTGTTAGGTTTTTATTCTATTCAGGTAGATATTTGTGGCATATGTAATCACTGCAAAGTAGGTATGGAGTTCTATTCAGAGAGTCCACAGTCATAGCTCTAAGAAGTCACATTTTCATTTAATTCCAGATGTGATATAATTCTGCCTGAACTTCAGTATATTTATGAGAAGGGAGAGCCCTGCTGAGATTTCACACAATGGAAAACACGACAAAACATGCTCATAGAATTCAAGCACTCACAGGCGGTTAGCTTTTCACTCCATCTAATTTTTCTTTAACAGATTTTAGTCTTAGCACCATTGTGGTGGGTATCGCTAGAAGCAGGCATAAGCCTGCCAGGAGGTGAATAAGCTGTAAAGTTCAACATCCTACTGAAATTTCACATACACACTGGTTATGAACTTAGTATGCCAGCTTCTAGCACATAATAAGCACAATGGAATCTGAAAATTGACACCTGTTTCTCCAAATCACAGCCCTTATCTGGTGCCAGGATTAAGAAAGGTGGGGCAGGTATGCTTTGTATCTGTTAGATGGTATCTCAAAAAAGAAGCCTTGGTGTCGCCTTGTTCTAGTCACATGCAAATTTAACTTCTTTGAAAATATAGTTATAGATGTAATTGATAAGAATGGGGTCATCATGGATTTAATGGTTCTTGGATCCATCAGATGAACCTTTATAGGAAATAGATGGGGATTATAACTCGAAAGGACAGAGGCAGCAGATCACGTGACTGAAGCTTGGAAACACAAATTGCAGAGGGCAGGGTGCATCCAGAGCTGGAAGAAGTACCGAGCTTTCCTTGTTAGAGCTTGCAGAGGCTCTTCCTCCAAACTACACTTTGACTTCTGTTTCTGACTTCTAGAAATCACATAGAAAATAATTCTGTTGTTTTATGGCACATTCTTCAGTATTGTGCTTTTCTCACATGCCTACAGAATAACAAAATGACCCATAATACTCACCCACACTAAAAATATTATTTGATGTTTTAAATACAATGCATACCATGTTCATTGTGGCAGGCATGCAGCTTATCTACAGATAGTTCTCTATGTATAGGAGCATATTATTAAATTGATTCTTACATTATGTACCATCTAGTTTTTCATGGATCTGGTACACTGAACATCACCCTCCTTCCTGACTCCAAACCTAATTTAATTTGTGACTTTCTTAGGCTATAAATATTTTTGTCAGTATTTTTTGTCTCTCAATTTTATCTTAAAGTCTTAAAACTCAATGTAGCAATTGGAAGGTAAGGCTTTGGAGGTAATCATTTTCAAATGAACTCTTTGGGTGTGGTCTCAGCAACCAAATAAAAGGAGACTATAATTCTCTATACAGTTTTCAGAAGCCATAGATGAGCTTTTACCTAGAAACAAGTCTATTAGCGCCTTGGTCTAGGACTCCCAGTTTTGAGAACTATAGGAAATAAATGTCCTTTGAACTACCTAGTACATAATATTTCATTATATAAGTCCCAGATGATTAACACAGTTCTGAACAGAAAAGAGAGATGGTAGAAATCTAGCACACTACAACCACTAAAAGTTGGAAGACCTCATTGAAAAAATCATTTAACTATTCCTCTCTTCTCCATTTACCTTACTAAATTAAGGAAGTGTGTGTTTTAATCAAGCTTTCTAAATGAGCACATTCTCCCTGAAGAAGTAATTAATAACCCATGAACGTTAATTATGTCTGCCAGGTTAATTTTCACCCAGGATTGCATTGCCCAAGAGTCTGAAGTTGATATATCATCTTCTACTTGGAGTGTCACCTGCACTAACGGATTGAATCTTGGAGTTATATCCCAAGGCTGGGACAAGATCTTGTGATGCTTCCCAGACTTAAGACTAGAAGTTACAGTCAGTCAAACATGCAGGAACATGCAGTGAGCCTGCTTGCCAAGTGAGTTCTAGCCTGTGCCATTCTAACCTGTCTTTAGAAAAACAAGATTTTTTTTTTGGTCTGGATCTCTGTTCCATAAATTTTATTAAATAATTTCTGTTGTGATTGCTTCATGCAGTCTTCAACTTTAATCAAACATTTTCTAATTCTTGGTGAAGTTGCATTAAACTTAGTAACTAGCATGGTGATAGACACAGGCTGATCCATGAAGTAACTCAAATCATGATGCTCTTTAGATGGCCATTGGAAACTCTTGCTGGCAATCAGAACTTGGTGGTTATTGTGTCCAAGGGAGGGAAGTTTGAGAAAGTCTTACTGAATGACGTCTTTTGAAGACTTCTGTGTCTTCTTGCACTTGTTGTGATCAAGGATGTTACCAAGTTAAGGCTACCAACCAGGTTACACGTATGGGTGAAGCTAGCATTAGTACGAAGTCATGGCTGATTCAAATAGAGCAGACCATCGGAGCATGCCTGGCTCATTGATGACATCATTCATCATCCAAACTTCAGTTCTGAGGGTTCCCATTCTTCCCTCCATGGTGTAGTGATATTTTATCTGTTCAAATCAAACCTGTTATAGCAGTATCAAAACTTAATTATTTTTGATGGCTAGGTAATAATAATCCATCACATACATCTACCACACTTTGGGAAATCTGAATTTGTTCTTCCCATGGTCCACTAAACGATAGGTATTTCTCATCAGATCTCAATACATTTAATTTTCTAAACTGAACACAGAACTTAAAAATAATTGTAATTCCTTCTCAGTAAGAAGCCAAGTGTCCAGGGTCAAACAAGTTACCATGAATGGTTTACATAATCATATTATAATCACATTAGGCAGAAATATGGTTTCAATCCATTAAGCATCAGAAGAGCTTCATGACTTTCAACTCATTAACAGAACAGATTAATTAATTACTAAACAAAAAATTTAATTGGGTTTGTTCTAAAGATTTTAAATTCATCACATTGAAAAATAATGAACACATTACCTAGAAATGGACCTAGGTTAGAGACCTCCTTGTGTCATTTAATAATCGTGTAGTTTTAAGCAAATCAAGTTAAAACCATGAGACTTATTTAAAACAAAGGCTGACATTACTGAAATGATATTTCCATGTAATGCTATTAATCATTTATCAATAACTTACCCAACTTCAAATTTATATAAAGTGTTCAAAAGAATACTAAATCTTAAACTACAAAGACTTTTGTTAGGAAATATGCAAATATAAGTTATCATTCATATTTTAATAAATATAAATAGTGAATTATAGACTCAATAAAGGATGTTAGAAGTAAGTAACTAAAACTAAATTTACATTTGTTAAAAACCATAAATCTCAAGTGTTAGTGATTAACTTTATATGTATATACAGTCTCCATGGCAGGTCAAGTGTTGAAGCTACCCCACAGATGGAGACAGGAAACATTTCTCCTGCCTCTGGGTGTTGTCCACAGCGTCTCCCCACTTAATAACCATCCTGTAATAAAACTATTCATGTTATTCATGTTCATGTGATTCTGATGTTCTCCTTTTCTGACCTATTTCTGAGTATTTGTTTTTAATCTGTGGTTCTGTAGTACTTAGATTTTTGTGGCTGAAAGTTTGCCCAAGATAATTTTAAGATAGGTCTGTCTATCTGTCTGTCTGTCTGTCTGTCTATCTATCTATCATCTATCTATTTATCTATCTATCTATCTATCTACCTATCTATCTATCTATCTATCTATCTATCTATCTATCTATCTACATTTATGCACATATTTTGATTTTATTTCTTTTTCATAGTGATGGGAATTGAACTCAGGGTCCTATGTTTGCACACAAACACCCTATCAATAAGACACACCTACGCTCCCCTTCTGTTTTCAGGTACTTACAATAGCTATAAGGTGGAGAAAGCATTAAGACCTGATATCATTCCAGGAGAAAGCTATTGTTCGTGATTGTATAGAATTCCTTTACCATATGACCCTATAATTCATATGGTGAATGTAGCAATCACCAATGCACTACCCTCACAAATCAGTGCTGTCCACTGAAAAGCTTATCCATTCCTTCAAGTGATATATATGCTGCTATATGCAGACAGAGTTGTGAGCACTAATTTTCATGCAAATTCATTACTGCTGCATGATTGACAGGAGCTCAAAGGATCTTGGATGACTTTAATTACTGGGTCAGTGTTCAGCCCCACCCACATTAAGTATTTCCAGTTCAAAGAACACATGGCATATTTCTGTCCATCCATCATCTAAAGTCACAGGGTGTACCTCTTCAATATTTGCATTATGATGGAAGAAAAGAATTAGAAGACAATTAGAAGATTCACTTGCTCATTGCTTAATACACACACACACACCTGGAATCTTTGAAAGTTTTGAAAATAAATCCGTTGGCCTGACCGCAACACATCACTTCTATCAACCATGGAAGGAATATGCTACCAAGCAAGTAAAACAGAATATTTCCAAATGTATATGCACCTTCTCTTTGGAGAGTTCTGTCTATGCCTGTCAAACAGCGGGACTGAAGCTGGCCCCACAGCCAGTCTCCAGACTCAACACTTGGTGTTTCAAGCATGCTAATAACAGGTGTTACTTGGAAACCTAATGAGTCATTAGTACAGTCCATCAGACGCCCACAGGCAGCCTGCCAAGCTCTCAGCTGTGGCTGACAATCATGCTGATGCAAAGAATGAGGGGAAAGATGGTTTTCAGCAGGCTTTCATTGATGCTAAATTTCAAAATCCAGAGAATTTTCATTTGTCACTAAAAATGAAAGGGGGAACACCGCAGATCATATGGCCCCATATCTGTGTGTTGGAGCAGGTACATGCAAGGCAGAAAAAAGAACCAGAGAACTAACTGCAAAGGGCCCAAGCTCTCCAGGGGAGGTTTTGCTGCTGAGCCATTCCCTGCCATTTAGGGTCCTGACAAGAGCACAAATGGTTTCACTCAGTTAAAATTTCTCTCCTTTTGTCTATTCGTAATCCATGTTGTTGTTGTTATGTTTGTCAGTTAAAGAAGTAACATTTAAAATGATTTATGGAATTGTTTATAAAAATAAAACATGTAATGCTTGACATTGCTGAACAGATATTTATAATATTAATTTTGAGTGAGGGGTTCACTCTTTTAGGGACACAGAGAGGGAGATCCTATTATATGCTAAACTTTAAATCTAAGAGAGTTTTTTTTTCCTTAAACTTTTTGAATACTATTGTGAATTTACCTTTCTTTTTTTTTCTGATACAGGGATATAGGAAGTGAGTTAGGATGAATGGTACAACTCTACTCTTCTTCAGGATCTAATCCTGTTTTAAGGGTGTGAATGCCACAGCCTTTGTCAGCCCCACACAAATGTGGACACATTTGGTAAAAGGGAATCTCAACTACTTCCAACAGACTGTAGACATGTTTTTAGGACATGTTCTTGATGGCTAATTGGCGTGGGAGGACCCAGACCACTGCAGCAATACTATCCTGAGGCAAGTGGTCCGGGGTTGTATAAGAAAGCAAGCCGAGCGAGCCAAGGGCAACAAACTGACAAGCAGTACTCCTCTATTGCTTCTGCTTTTTTTCCTGCCTCCTGGTTCCTGTCTTGCCTTCCGTAGCTGACGGACTTTAGCCTGTAAGCCAAATAAACTCTTTCTCCCTCATGTTGGGTTTGCTCAGTTTTTATCATACCAACAAAGAAACCCAGCTAGGACAGCGCAACAAAACAGTGACAAGGAGGGGCTGGAGATACGACTCAGCTGATTAGAGCATTTGTCTCGATTTGGTCCCCAGCACGGTCACAAACAGGGTGGAGGACTATAATTCTAGCATTTAGGAGGTGAAGAGGGAATGATCAGGGGTTGTTCAAAGTTACCCACAGGTACCTAGAGGGTTCATGGCCAATTTGGGACATATGAGAAGCTGTTTTGTAAAAATAATAAATAAATAAATAAATAAATAAATAAATAAATAAATAAATAAATAAATAAAATAATAAATAAATAAATAAAAGGTTTAAAAGAAAGAAAAGATTGGATGTGAAAATCACAAAGAGGGGCAAGTGCATGTTTATTGTACGCCTGGTGCTTTTGGAAGCACTCCACACACTTGTGATGCTCTGGGACAATTTCATTCGTGCACTGTTGGTGGCGGTGTCACGACCTAATGCTGGCTTAAGGAAGTGAAACAGCCTGTCCACAGGAGCTGCACTAACACAGGACATGTCACCCAGTGGCTCTGCCCTTAGAACAGAAGTGACTAACACTGTCCTAAACCTTGCAACCTTGACCCCTTTTGATTGATGGTCCCCGAGGGAAAATGGCCTGTCCATCAGACAATATCTCATCTCCCCACCTCAATAGCTTACATTCTTTATTAAACGCAAAGGCAGATAATTCAGTAGAAAACATGTACCTATAAAGACAGCAAAGAAGCTGACGCCAATCTCAGGTCACTGACTTCAGTTTAAGAGCCTGAGTGTCAGAAAATAATCTTAGAGTGGGCAAGAAGTACAGTGAGGCAATGTAATGTCATAAAAAATGTGGAGAGGCGCTAATGACCTTGAAAAGTAGAGGAATCTTAGGGAAAGGACACTGTGTTTGTTTCAACTGCTGTGGAACAAATTGTTTATTCTACCTTGAGTCACGAGCGTGAGAGACAATCGTAAGTGCTTCAAAGGGTGTATTCTATTCAGGAAGAGAGGATGGGCTGCAGTTCAGTGGGAGCTAAGGAAACAGAAGAGAAATGAGCTGTGCCTTTTAAAATGCTAATGGTGCATCTGCAAGCATCTTGCTAAACATTATTTACCTCTTAATAACTACAGTTTTCCAGACTAAACTGAAAGAAAATTAGTTTAGTGTGGCAAAGCCAACCAGGGCTTAATCTGAATAATCAAACATTTCCATAAACACAGAGAAGTTTGTATGCAGCAGTGTTTGTAGTATATGAATGTGGCAGTGTTTGTGGTATGTGATAAACGAGTGAACAACTCCAGATTAGGACTTAGCTCCACAGTTCTAAACTACACAGATTGTATTGTGTGGGAGGAGTGCTTTGCAAGGGGAAGAAAATCAAACCTAGACAGAAAACTGAAGAAGGGACGTGAGCATTGAGGAGAAAGGGATACAATACAGAAAGGGGCCACATGTAATGACACATACAATCCTTTGTGATGTTACAGAGAAAATTCAAGCAGTAAGTGCAAAATGGGTATGGGTAGATGGCAGAGTGGTATGGATGACAGCATATGTGCTTGAATAAATATCATGGCTTCCTAAATTAATTAAATTAGTCACCAGATACAACAGTGGAGTATATCACATCAACATCTTAATTCGTGGGGTGAGTAAACAGCGCCCTTATCCAGACTCTACCAAACAGCACCCTTTCGTGGTACTGCCAACATGTGTCATTCACTGTGTGGTGCAGCTAACCTTTTCTAAGCCCAGCTTGCTTCCCTTGCTTTAGTTTCTTGGTTTCTTGCAGCAATTCCACCCCACTCTCTTCTAGATGCTCACAGATCTCCTTGGATCAAGAACTTTCTTTTCTCTCTACTTTCAGGAAAAACATTCATTCTAGAAGAAGAATGCCAAATAGTCCCCAAATAACACATCTAAACTCAATCATATCTAACGAATTGTATAAAATTCTTGACCTCTCAACTTGGCATGTTGATCCAAGAAAGTGGAATCAGTTGACATGATTTAATTATTTTAATAATTATGGTAAGTTGATTAATAGACAAACATGATTTATATACTTCGATATATAAATTAGCTATAATATAATCAAATAATTTCATCTTTAGATTCAAATAACAGTGTAGTGTTTTTGTTTGTGCATTTTATTTCTTCTGTGGTAGCAGATCTTCCATAAGGACATTGCCTCCTAAACCTGAAAAGAACTTTGAAATTTAAAGTGTCATTGATCAGTCCAGGAATCATGGCTGGTAATATGTGTTATGTAAAATACTGTTATTCTGGAAAGCTCTTGAAAGAGTTCTATCTGAACATATTATGAATTATATTACAAAGGTAAAAGTGGTTAAGAATTTACATTTAACCCTTAGGGAACACTGATAACTCATCAAACACTTTAGAATATTCTGTGGCTACAGTTATTCTTGTTTTTGTTGTGGAACGTGAGTGTGCTGGTTAATATTGTGAAGTTTATGGGATTTGGAAACCACCAGAAGACAGTCTTCTGGGATTGTGTATGTACTATGTACAGGGGAGTTTCTAGGTCAGGTCAACTCAGGTAGAAAGGCCCACCATGATTATAAGAAGCAGCATCCCATGGTCTGGAGTCTGTGAAAGAATAAAAGGAAGATGACAGCTGAGGACCAGCATCCATTGCAGCCTGCTTACTGACTTTAGACAATGTCTTGTGTTCCTGACTCTTCACCACCCCCACCATGATGGACGATACCTTCAAACTGTGAGCCCAAATAAGCCCCTCCTCAATTACTTCCTGACTAGTATTTGGTTACAGAAATAAGAAAAGTATTTAATACATCAAGTCTTTCACAAGATTAAACAAAACTTCCACAATCAATAATGAAAAAGGTGAGAGCCTTTCCATATTTATGCACTAATTGCTGTTTAATTTGGTCTGTTGCAACATATTATCATTGACTCGTCAAGTGAAATAATAAATATCTAATTCTGCAAGTTCTACATACTGTAAAAACCAAGGTCAAAGTGCCCTCATCTCCCCTATCAAAGAAGAGTCTGCTTCTAGGTTAGGTGGTCACCATGATTTTCTTTGTTCTCTGGTAGAGAAGAAAAGAGAAGCAATGCCCAACACCACACACACCTGATTTCTTGATATACAGGGGTTAATCGCCCTCGTGAGGACTTCACCTGCATGACCTGAGGTGCAAATTCATGACCTGCAAAGGTCAACTTTGCAAAACTATCACATCAGGGGCAGAGGCTGTAGCAAATACATTTTGTGAAGACACAGAAATTGGTAGGTGGAGCTTTATGCTATCCTTTGTTCAAGTATTTCCTTTCAACAGCTTCATGAAGGGCAACAAGACTGTATTCAAATGTCCATTGGAGAATATTAGTGAGAGGGCGTGGAGTTTTTGAAGTGGGTCCTCTTGCTTAAGAATATCTCTCATGCTCATAGATCAGTAGGGCTGACATAGTAAAAATAGTCAACCTACCAAAAGCAATCTATAGATTCAGTGTAATCCCCATCAAAATTCTAATATAATTCTTCTTCACAGATCTTGAAAGGACAATTTATAGCTTCAGATGAAAAAACAAACAAATAACAACAACAACAAAAAAAACAGGATAGCTAAAACAATCCTGAGCAATAAAAGAACTGCTAGAAATCTCACTGATTTCCTGCTACAGCCTGATATGAAGTTGAACTATAAAGCTATAGTAATAAAAACATCATGGTATCGGCTTAAAAACAAATAACATCGATCAATGGAATCAAACTGAAGACCCAGACATAAATCCACACACCTATGACCATCTAATTTTTGATAAAGAAACCAGAAATACACAATGGAAAAAAAGGTAGCATCTTCAACAATCGGTGCTGGTCAAACATTATGCCTGCATGTAGACAAATGCAAATAGATCCATACTTATCACCCTGCCCAAAACACAAGACCTCAATATAAAACTAGATATTCTGAACATGAGAGAAGAGAACTTGGGGAATAGCCTTGAACTCATTCATACAGGAAAAGAGTCTTTGAACAGAACATCATTAGCACAGGCACTAAGTTCAACAATTAATGAATGGGACCTCATGAAATTGAGAAGCTTCTATGAGGCAAAGGGCACCATTAATCAGACAAAGCAGCAGCCTACAGAATGGGAAAAGACTTTACTAACTCCACACCCTATAGAGGACTAATACCCAAGATATATAACTAACTCAAGAAACTAGATATCAAAAAAACAAATAATCCAATTAAAAATGGGATACAGATCTAAACAGAGAATTCTCAAGAATCTGAATGATGCCATATATATATACCTATTATATTGGTTACCTTTCTGTTGTTATGCCAGAATGCCTAACAAACTGAAACTTAAAGAAGAAAAGGGTTTACTTTGGTTCACAGAAGGATAGAGTCATTCATGGTAGACACATCATGACAGCACAGCATGAGGCTGGCTTGATGGGCAGGAAGCAGAGAGGTTGCAGATGCACACAGGAAGCAGTGATATGGGACCTGAAGTAGAACCAAGCTATAGAATCTTAAAACCCACCCTGAGTGATGCACGACTCCACCTTCTAAAAATTCCATGTTCCTTCCTGATAGCAGGCCAAGTATTAAAATACATGAGTCTTTGGGGGAGATTTCTCATTCAAACTATCACACCAATGTTTTGTGATTTTAAATGAGGATGTGAGTTACTCCCATGCTTTCAGTCAGTGGGTGTTATTTCCAAAAGCGTTAGAGACAGGAAGGCTGGGTCATAACTAAATTGAGACCAGAAAAAGAAAAGCTGAATGCAAATCACTCTCTTATAAAATCCATTCATCCATGTGTGCCCATGCAAGTAATAGCTGTGAAGGAATTTAAGTGAACACATGCACCACTGCAGTGGAAAAGTCAGTGTAGTTTTGCACAAGTGTGTGCATGTTTGTGTGGTTATTGGAATAGCATATTCAAACACAGAAATATAGTATTGACACCTATATTGTTTGAAGAACCAACAAGTCATTTAAATACCTTGGTGGAAATGTTGAAAATAAGTATAGAGAATTAGAATTATATTTAGAAAGAGAATGCCTGAGTGCCTTACAGTCCTGAAAAAGTAATTAAGTGAAAAATTGCTTTTAGAGCTTGGAAGGATTTGAAGTATCACCATTAATGTCTGAGTTGGATTTTGCTCTATTAAGAAAATATGATCTAGAATGCAGCATTCCTAGGCAGCCATTCATGATTACTGAATATTAGATGGACAGGTTCTCATCTTGGAATTATTACTGATTAGAAATGTTTCAGATCTCACTTGTGAGCAGCCAGCACTGGAAACCTTTCTTAATAAAGTGATTGAGTCTTTGTGAACATATACATACATACATACATACATACATACATACATACATACATATATATATATATAAAATCTATCATCTATCTTACCCATTTATCCATCCATTAATACGTGCTTATATTTTCTCTATTCCTTTTACTCAGTTTTCTATTGCTTTTCATTTTTACTGGATAGACTGTCCATTTGATCTGTATTGATGTAGATCCGGTGTGGATGAAGGTACAGACAAACTTTCCTTCACATGGAATCTGGCATTTGATCAACTTTGTGACTGGAACTGTCTCTGTGAGGTTCTGATCTGGGACCAGGCAGAACTTTAATCTCTGCTCTTGCCATTAGCTGACTATGATTTGGGTTGGATACATTGTGTTTCCTCATTTATAAAATATTATGAATAATGACCTGCTTTAGTGAACATTGCACTAACTAAATTTCTTCAAGTACTCAAAGAAATGAACAGATAGCCATTGTGTTGGACATTTCTAGTAGAATCTTGTAATCCCATGAGGGATACAAATTCAGATACGCTCACAGGGCTGCTGAGGAGACAGGCTGCTGGGTGGATGTGTGGCCATGCCTCTGACTCCCTCCTGAGCATGTTCTGTCTAGTTACTATAGGCAGACTGCCTAGCTGCTAATGTTGCATTACTTTTGTGTAGCAGCTGCAACACCATGACATAAACTAGGGAGAAAATAACTTCCTACTTATATCTGCTCCTCAGAGTCACAAACAGCAGGCAGCCTCCAAGTGTGAATGAAGCTCATCAATAATAGAGGTTGAGGAGTAAGTCCCAGTCACTCACATCTCAGAATTATATGTAATACACTTGTCAGGCCTACCATTGTGGCTTAATTACGGAAGTCACCAGGAAACCATAGCTTTCATCTTTCACACAGACACATTCAAGAACACATCCATTCATCTCACTTTTAAATCAATAGTTCATCTTAGAAACTTTTATTTCAATGGTTATTCTGCCACACAACTTCGCCAATCCTTGCTTGTCTCTCCTTAGTCACGGGAGGGCTCAATGTCCCTGGCCTTTGATTACTGAGTCATTTCACATCTCCAAGAGTCATTTCATGAAGCCATTAGGGACACTTGTTACCACAGTGATAATGGGACACGTTTGAATTATAAACTTTCAAATTTTCATTTTCTACAAATTAGTTCTGCAGATATTAAGGCAGAGTATGTGCATTTGATGCTAAATCATCCTAAGAATTTTCAGGAACTATTTAGCAGTGATTCTGGTTTATCAAACTGAATTTTGAAAAAGTTGAATCTTTACGTACTTTTGATATGAGTTTTCTTCTGCAAGTTATTCATCTTCCCTTAGATTAAAACTAGACAAGACAAAATTATAGTGTACTGATTTTGGCTTATCTCCTTTTAAAAATTTTGTATGAATAGTATTTATGAGAGTCTACAGAATTTTAGGGGATCCATCTCTGCACACAACTGTAGATATTCACATTTATTTACTTTTATCTCCTTCAGAACTCAAGTAACTCAGTGACAACATTATGGTGATATTTTAATTGTACTGAAATGTGATTTTCTTTGTATGTCAATAAATAAAGTTGCCTGGGGGTCAGAGCTAATAGTAAGCCATAGAGAAGCTGGGCGGTGGTGGTGCAAGCCTTTAATCCCAGATCTTGGGAGGCAGAGCTAGGCAGATCTCTGTGTGTTCAAGGATACAGCCAGCATGGAGACACATGCCTTTAATCTCAATACCAACCATAGAAGACCTGGAGGTCTGTATAGATGGGCAGGATGAGGAGGTCATGTGGTTGGGTTTACAACCAATGAGAAGGCAGAATAGAAAGTCAATAAAAAGGACAAACACACAAGATGTAGGTCTCTGGCTGAAGAGGACAGCAGCAGCAGTGAAGGGTAAGGTTTTTAGCTCTGACCTCTTGGGCTTTCATCTCTGCATTGGCTCTGTGTTTCTTATTTAACAAGATGGTTGCATCTACACCACATAGTAAAGAATAGTAGATCTGATCTGTGATATCTTGATAGTGTCTTTATGCCCACAACCAAGGGTAATTATAAGCCAAGTCTTTCGTGATGTCAACTTTACCCAAACATATGTTTAAGTTGATTAGAACTTTGACTCCAGAATAAGTTAAATCTATGTTTGAATGTTTTCTTTAAGGGGCATTGCCTTCCTAAGTCAGTTCTGAGATGTTCACAAGAACAAGATCATTCATGTAGCTGAAGTAGTAAGTACCAAGTAATAGAGATGAACACTCGTTGAATCTGACCAGGCAATCAGAACAATGGGAGCCTAAAAACAGTTTTCTAATAGTAGTCTGTAATATTTTCCTTTTTTCATCCACAGTGTGTGTCAGCAAGCCTTCTTGCAATGGGCTAGGTGTGTGTGTGTGTGTGTGTGTGTGTGTGGTGTTTGTACTTTGTGAGTTGTACAATCCTTGAATAATTCAATTCATCATAACAAAGAGTAATACTAAACTACAAGTTGGCACTGGAAGAAAGGCAATAAACAAACAAACAAACAAACAAATAAATAAATAAATAAATAAATATAAAGCAAAGGTATGACTGTAGATCCTTGAAACCAAAAATTGCAACTGAACTATACAAAAGACATCCAAAATATGGAAGGAGGGGCTGATATGTTTCTTTGAACTATATAACAGAAATTATCAAAACTTTTAAAATCTTAAAATTTTTCAAGCAACTTTTTTAAAAATTAAAAGCTTAAGGGTGTTATAAATTTCCTTTTTCAGAGTAAGCCTATACTCAGAGACAGCCTACCTAGTACTCAAGGATTGAAGCTCAAAGCCAAGCAATAGCTAGTGAGGGGCGGTTGGTTGCATGGTTGATTTTAGCTCTTGGTGATCAAGCATTTCCCAAAACATTAGCTGAGGCAAGCTAAAATAAACAAAACATCATTAGCCTCATAGAACAAGAAATTCACAGTCTATAAAAATCAATGGGTTTCAAATAGGTAAAACAATTTTGGAAATATAAAATTAGAAGACCCATACTTTACAACTCAAAATTTTCTAAAAGGCCAGAGCAATCAAGTAGCATTGGAAAAATGATAGATAAAGAGATGAGTGGGACTGAACTAACCCAGAAAGAAACTCATGTATCTATGTCTAATGTTTAAATGAGGGCAGTGATGTATAATGGGGAAGGAGAATTCTGCAAATGCTGAAAAGAAGTCACACACTGAGAGGATGGAATCTGTTCTCTAGTGACACCAAGTCCCAGCTCATACAAGAAATAACTCAAAATTTACAAAGACGTGGGCAAAGAATTAAAATTCTCCCACAGGAAAACATGAAGTTCAACTTGGCACAACGGCTTTTGAAAACATCTTGATAATTGAAATAAGCTAGTCAAAAATTAACAAGTATTGTGTAATTCCACAGAGATGGGATACTTAGACAAGGGAATTTCTCAGAGGCAGAACATGTTAACAAGGTTAACGAGGAATGAAGAGAAGGCTAAACGGGAGTTCTTGCCTCAGGGGCATGAATACAGAATGGAATTCACATCTACAGAAGGCTGTTAGCATGGAGTCACTCAGAGTGATCAGCCTGATGGATGCAGTGTTGCACATACACACTTATTTTATCACTATGAAGTTCTATCACTATACAGAATGACCTGGTGGAAAATAAAGACTTAGTTCAGGAGTACTCATTTCCAATCTTCCCTAGAGCTGAAGCTCACCTATTTTACGACTTGCACAGGTTCAATGTGAAGGCTCCTTTGAAGTCCACCATCATTTTCCTGAGTTTTCAATTCAATCAGAGTTGTGGGATGGGACCTACAAAGGACAGTTGGAGAACCAGTGGTTCTGTACAGATCCTGCTCTCCAGAAGAGAACTTGCTTATTTTCTACCAATGAACTGCCTATGTAATCCTAATGCAATCTAATATAGTTCATTCTAATTTAATCCTTAATCACCTAGTCTAACTTGGTACCAGAAGGTCATAAGAAAACACATAGTTAATATAACTGGACTAAGGAGAACCCCTGTCCCCAAGTTCAAAGGTGAGTTCTTATGTCTACTTTGGATTAGATCCATTTCTGTCTCTTTTCTCTTCTGTGACCTTTGGAGAGTTATGAACACTTCCCAGAGGCTGAGTGTAGAATTAATTAGATAAGCACCCCTAGAAGACACAGCAAATATTAAATGATATTTAATAATTAAATATTATTTGCTCCATTATAAAACTGCCAGCACCATCCCTGGCACACAGGAACCCTGACAAACATTTACAGAAAGAGCAAAGAACCACCAGAAATCAGTCTGGATAATGGTTGTGTGAGACGCTCATCTAGAATTCCTAGGATCACCTCCCAATTTTGGTGTATTAAAATAAGCTCAGCCTAGACTATTAGATATAAGTCTTAAAAATGGTAGTGTGTAGCTGTAAGTTTCTCTGGTCCCCCAGGCCCCATGGTCCCGTGTTTCTCTGATCTGTATAAGATAATTACGCAGAGGCTTAATATTAATTGCAAATAATATGGCCTATGGCTCAGGCTTCTTGCTAGCTAGCTCTTATAACTTAACTCAACTCATTTCTATTAATCTATATGTTGCCACATGGCCGCAGCATTACCATCCTGCTGGCATCTTGTCACTCCTCCAGTGGCAGGTTGGTGGCCCTTTGACTCCACCCTTCTTCGGCTTGTCTTCAAGTTGAACGTACCACCTAACCTTCTCCTGCCCTGTCCAAGGCCAATGCAGCTTTATTTATCAACCAATCAGAGTAACACATAATCACAGCGTACAGAAAGACATCCCACCGCAGCAGGGAAGGGTGGGACTTAAGAGACACTTACTAGTAGTGTTTAGCCTCAGACTATTAGACAACACAATGTGGAATTATTAACTGAAATGGGGAGAACATTTGAGCTTATGAAATGTTCATACTTTTCTCAGTAAAAATGCTAAGAAGAAAAATAGCTGTTAAGGCAGTCTCTTTCCTTTGGCTTTGTTCCCGTTCTTTTTAAACTAGGAATTGTGTTAAGCACATGTTCCGCTTTGGTAACGAGTCAGTTGAGCGTTGGGCTTCTAGATTGTTCCGTGAGAAGCAGCCCACTATCCTTACTCTTGAACATTGATTTTCATACTGATTCTATTACTACCTAATGAAAAAGGCTTTAACAATCTATTTAGATTGACTCACAACGTTTTTTTTATTTTTCACAATTGAAAAAGAAAATTTGCATTATTACTTTTTCTGGGTTATCTGGAGGTTTTACAAGAAACCTGAAAACACCTCATGGTGGCTTGCTGCCATCGTTCTGTCCACTAAGCTGCCACCCAAACACTAATGGTACTAAAATTAAGGATTTCTTTTGTTCAGTATGTAGAGAAATTCCCAGCCTATGTTTTGCTGGTGTGTTCTTCATTTGCCTCAGTCACACCTCCCTCACTTCCAAAGAGACACCAGACATTTCTGGGGCACCCTCAGGGGGCTTCAGTGATGCTGTTCTCTCTCTCTCTCTCTCTCTCTCTCTCTCTCTCTCTCTCTCTCTCTCACACACACACACACACACACACACACACACACACACACATCATACCTATGTTAGTTCTTTACAGATTGCTCTGACAAAATGCTTGACCAGAGCAAGTTAAGGGTCATGATGCACCCACAGTCAGTATGCAGAAAGTGATGACCACAGGGGCTCAGATCACTTTATCCTTTCTATTCAGTCCCAACTCCCAACCCATGGAATGGTACCACTTAGACCTAGGGTGCGTTTTCCCCTTATATTAAACTACTCTTGAACTCCCTCACAGGCCTGTCCAGAGTATTGTCTGATTCTAGATCATGTAGGATGGATAATGAATGTTAATCATACAGCATCATTACACATAGCATCTTGCCTCTCCTTCCTTTTTGAAAGTGCAAAGTATAAAATCTTTTGATGATTTTCCTCAAAGTTCACGGTGCTTTCATTAGACATATCAAATTCAGTATGGTGTGGTTTTTCTTGGTTTCTAAGTACCATCTAATCCTTATCCATAACTTTTCCCTAGTCTGGCTGAAAGGCATAATGCTTGGATAGGCACACTGTAATGTAATTCCTTTCAAACACAGGCTCTAGAATTTATCAACTAATTATGTATACAGAAGTGAAATACAGTTAAGTAGGGGAAACAATTGTGGTTCTCTAGAGTGTCGTGTGGTGACTCTTGATTATAACCATATATGATTTTCTTCAGGGTAACTGGAAAACTGAGCTTCTGATATCTAGAAATGAGCAGTTTTTGAGGTGTTGGGCATGCTCATGGGCCTAATTTAATTATCATATGTCTATCAGATGGCTACACTGTTTACCATAAAGGTGCATATTCTCAGTAAAATAACAAGGGTGGTGATTCTTCCATAATGAATAATTAAATACTAAATGAAATAAATTGTCAGGCAAATCCACTAATGTTCTCAAAGTCTATGGAAGCTTTAGTATATTTCTTAAGCCTGGGCCACCTGTCATGGTCAAGCGTTGTCCATGGCAATCTGTCATAAAGAAAAATGTGTTTCCTTCTATGCCATATGTTATTCACAATTTCTCATAGCCTTTCACCCTCCACAGCCAATAACAGAGATTGCTGCTCTGTTTTTTTCTAAGCCCTCATAAGGCATGGATTTCCCCCAGAAGGGCCATTTGCTCTGCTAATTTAAGCATGCTGTGGTTTTAAGAAACTTAGTAATATTTCTGTGCTAGCACTTTCTTTGTAAGTAAAATGAAAATGCTAAACATGTCTCTATCACAAAGATGAGAATTCGATTGGCAAACACACAACAGGATTATAACAATCCAGTCTGACATTCATAAGAACAACTTAATATCAGTGAGAATTGTCAATATCATAAAAATGTAAAAGAAAAAGACATGATAAGGATATTTCTCAAGATATTCCCCAATAAAAAACAAGAAAAATATAGTCAAGTCAAAAACAAGGTATCATTTATGAACTACCAAATGAAATATTTTGACAATTCTCCTAAACTGTAAAGTATTTGCTCCTATGTAATGCTACTGAAAGTGAAAGGTATTAATCACTGTTTGGCATTTTTGTGGCAGGTGATTTGCTTAGTTTTTGTCAAATACACATTTGTATTACCCAGCAGCTTACTATCACACACATTTGTTCAGGGGGCAACCCTTCTATATGAACCAACTTCACAAACACCAAAGGATAAACATGGTTTTGATGGAAATATTCTGTCACCTACCTGAATTTTGCTTCATTTGAATACACAAAAAATATTTAACAGCAACTTGCAGGTTAAGAAATTGGGAAGAAACAGATACAAGTTTTGTTTCAAAGCATCAGTCAAAATAGAGATGCACACAGGCACTTCTTATATGCGCAGTACTAAAGGCTGTTATTGTTTTGGGGTTCAAAAATGCTGCTTGGGAAGAAAAACTGTGGTTTCTTACAGTAAACTAAAATGAGTGAAAATCATACTTTCAGAATATAAAAAGGACAGAATTGTAGATATTTAAAGAGATTAGGTTAAAGTCTTAAAGGTGGGCGAGAAAAAAAATCACAAACTATGAAGGGATGAAGAAGTATGTATTTCTGTTGTAAAAATGTGCACACACCAACATGCACAAAGTCACACCCATACCCCTACTGGTGAAACTGATCAAGAGAAAACAGAGATACTCTGCAGCATACCTAATCATGACCATTATTTATTAACCCAATCTTGGCCTCTCATACAGAGATTAGTGTCCTTTTGGCTTTGGAGTAGAAGGCTTACTGGACAGGCATATCTTCAGGAAATAAACATACTTTAGAATCATAGAAAACCCAAAAGTAATGACATTTTTAATATTTAATTTCATTGCACGTGTAGGTGTGTATTTGAGTATAGACACACATATAAATAACACTTAGTCAGAAGTCAGAGGGCAACGTTGGGAGTCAGTTCTCTCCTTCTACTGTGGGTTCTGAGAATTAAACTCAGGTTTTTAGGGTTGCAAGGCCTGAGACATTTTGTCAGCCCTTAAAAATAAAAGCATTGAATGAAGTCTATGTCAAGCTTGTGCTGCTAACATTGGCAATGTTTCTTTTATTCAAATACAGATCATAAATATGTCTATTGGTCATTAGTTTTTTTTAAGGGCTATAATTACTTAACAGGATGCCCTGTGTTTAAAAAAAATCCATACAGTCCTGGTGAAATACATGTTTATTCTTGTGCACATGCTTGAGTGTGTCTCTGTGTGAGTGTGATAGATAATATGCTATCACACCACTTGGAACCAACATGATCAAATCAAAAGCAAAGAACAAAGAATAAAAATGTACCTTTCTTAAGGAAGCAAAGTGGAAAGACAGCCCTGTTCAGGAATTACGTTATTTTAGGAAGAAGTGAGCCATATGAGGAGCAGGTGCATATGCTAATGGAAAGACTCTGTGTTTTAATTAAGCAGCATTTCCCCACAGAATAATTACATGTGTTGTTTACTCAAGTATTTTCTAAGGGGCATTAACACTTCTGTAATGTACTTTCTTCCCTGCAACATAAAAGTTTTAAGAACATTTGATTTTGTTATAAAGGGAATACCTAACAGGGGGCTTGATTATTGAACATACTTGCTCCCTAAAAAACAGTGCACCAAAGGATTACGATAAACATATGTATTATCTTCCTCTTATCATTTATAAACCATGTTTTAATTTCTTTCTAAGGATTTTTTACCTGGGAATGTACTGATGAAGAAAATTCCTTGCAGATACACTAATGGATAGTGGCCATGGAAGGAAGTCTAGCAACCACCACTCATCCTCATGGTTGCTGCCTTCAAGGGTGATGAAAGCTGGGGTGTGCATGGCTGGAGACTCACCATGCACGCTCTTTTGAAACAGGTCTCTCTCAACAGAACATCAGCTTCCCACAAAGAAACATCCAGATGGAAGGGGTTGCATTTCTTTGGGAAAGCCTCTTGGGAAACCATTACAGAATTTCCTTATAAACAGAAGAAATCCAATATACTTGAAAGCCTTTTAAAGGGCTTGAGAGAGAGAGCTGAGCAATTTTCTAACCCTGACCATCAAAAAACCCACAGCGCTTTTGAGAGAGACTTTTTTGAGTTTATATTCCTCAGCAGAGACAACGATTTGATTTTCCAAAAGACAATGTTATAAAGTCCTACGGAAGGAATCTGTAAAAGCTAACATGTACTTGATATTTAAATTTACACTGTTTTGGAGTTTCTGATTTGAGTTTTCATGCTGAGTTAGTGAAATAGCTGAATAATTCAATATATTCACTGTTGGCCCAAGGGTCTTACAGACAGAAAGAAAAGCAATTTATTAGATTTAATTGGGGGATGGAAAAGGGAGGTACCTATATTTTTTTATCTCTTCCTATAATTTTATCAATTATTGTCAAAATAGTCATAGGCATGACTAGAAGAAAATGCTTGGCAACAAACAATTTCAACAAAAGTCGTTCTGGACAAACTACTCCAATGTTGCCAAGAAGGCCCAGAAAGTCAGCAAGGACACATGGAAATACCAGTTCTTTCATTTGCTCTGTTGACAACTAGGTAACAACCATCAGTACTGAGTCAGAAGAACTGTGTAAAGCTTGGGAAGTGAAGATCATTCAGTTACTCACCATAAGAAGTATGGCTACTCAGAGGTAGCAAGCTTCTAGTGTACGTTTGTTTGTTTGTTTGTTTGATTGTTTTTGCTTTTTGTTTTTGTTTTTGTTTTGCTTTTTTTTGGTGTTTTGGTTTTTGGTTTTTGGTTGTTTTCGAGACAGGGTTTCTCTGTGTAGTTTTGGTGCCTGTCGTGTCCTGATCTTGCTCTGTAGACCAGACTGGCCTTGAACTCACAGAGATCTGCCTGGCTCTGCCTCCAGAGTGCTGGGATTAAAGGCGTGCACCACTACCGCCCACCTCTCCAGTGTACTTTTTAATCCCATCTGCATAACCAATGTGTGTAGAATGAACTTACTGCCACCTCTTTTCCCTTTCCATATCCGAGTGGGACAAACACTCACGCCCAGGAAATGCTGGTGAAGGTGTGTAAAGACTTGGAGCCAGAGCACAAGGGCCGGCACTCTTCTACACTTAATCTTCTACATACGACATGGCAATGGCCCGAGTGAACACAGAGCAGCTGTGCACACAGAGAGAAGACAGACTAGCATGCACACACAAAAGGCTTGATAGGAAGAGACTGGGGCTACTTGGGAAGAAAACAGGGTCAAAAGGGAAGGGAGAAGGTAGAGCAGTGGTTCTCAACCTTCCGAATGCTCTGACCCCTTGATACAGTTCCTCATGTTGTGGTGACCCCCAACCATAAAATTATTTCCGTTGCTAGTTCATAACCTTAATTCTGCTACTGTTTTGAAACATTGTGTAAATATCTGTGTTTTCTGATGGTGGTCTGAGGTGACCCCTGTGAAAGGGTTGTTCCACTCCCAAAGGGGTCGTGACAAACAGGTTGAGAACCACTGGGGTATAGAGAGTAATGAGTGGGAAAGTATGACTACAATGCTTTGTATACAAGTAAGAAACATCCCCCCAAGAATGAAAACCTTGTTAAAATTTTAATATTTTTGATTTTTCTGACTGTCTGTAATCTATTTACTTGACTTTAAGTGCATTTAACTGTGCATAAGCTGTTTTGAAGATGTCATTTTAATAATTTAATACTTATTAAATTATTTTAATAATTAAATATTTATTTAATTATTAAATTAAATTTAATAATTTATACTTCACTGTCAGTTGCTCTATAAGAAATCTGTCTGTGCATCACAGATTAATAAAATAAGGCAATTTTTGGTAAGTTGACTTTCAGGATAATGAACTTCCCTAATGAAAGACATGATATCCAGAGAAAAATATTTAGAAGTTTACACCCTCATATATCTATCCTAGTGACTTATGAAAGTATTGTCCAACTTTGATTTCTTTTGTTGTGATAAAAACAATAGCTGAAAGTAACTTGGGGAGGAAAGAATTTATTTTAACTTACAGGATACAGTTCACCACCAAGGGAAGTCAAGAAAGAAACGGAAGCAGAGGACGTCAAGGAAGGCTGCTTTGTGTGCTCCTGGGTTTACAGTCAGCTTCCTTTCCTACACAGCCCAGGCGCACCTGCCCAGGGATGGGACCAGTCATGGTGGGCTGCACATGAACTGGCAATGAAGAAAATGCCCCACAGACATGCGCACAGGCTGGTCCGGTGAAGGCGATTCCTCAGCAGAGACATCCTCTTCCCAGGTGTGTTACTTTGAGCAGTAAGATCAGCTGTTTTAAATGTAATTTGAATATCGTTTTACAGAGAGCAAAAGTATTCCATGTGCTTCATCTCACAAGTTCTCTGTTCCTGAACAGCTTAAGAATCGAACCCTTTTAGTTCATGTGTCAAATGTTATGTATGTTTGAGTCACGGGGTCTCACTGTGATGCTTAGGTTAGCCTTGAACTAACTCTCATGCCCACAGTGTCTGTGAAATTGTGACCACCTGCTTCATCCTCCGGAGTGCCTGGAATTGCAAGTCATGAACAGCCATACACATGTACATGTTAGGCTGTATGCTCATTTCATTTTTGTTCATTTAGCGATGGTAAGGCTCTTAGAACTTTATTTATTTATTTATTTATTTATTTATTTATTTATTTATTTATTT